>PVKS010013794.1:0-49905 GCA_004027875.1 Aplodontia rufa | reverse complement strand
TTTTTTTTTTTTTTTGAGAGAGGGACAGTGAGAGAGAGAGAGGAGAATCAATTTTAGTTTTAGTTTTTCATGTGGTTTTTGTTGCTTAGACACTTAGTTGTGTACATGGTGTTCGGGTTCCAACCCACGTCCTTCCTATTGCATGCTAGGCAAGTGTCATAACCGCTGAGCCACTGATCCAGCCCCCAGAAACATTGTTTTAAAGAATGTGTTATTTTTTTTAAAGAGAGAGAGGAGGAAAGAGGTAGATAGAGGGAGTCAATTTTATTTACTTTTTCATCTGGCCTTTGTTTCCCTGATACTAAGTTGTGTGTGTTGTGCTAGCGTTCAAACCTGACTTCTTGTTCATGGCAGGCAAGCACTCCAACCCCTGAGCCACAGCTCCAGCCATTTTAAAGAACATATTAAAAGCTTTTTTTTATTATGTAAAGAAAATCTTATGTCATAATACAAAGTATGTATTGTTTGCCTTAACTCATTTTGAAAAGTTTATTTTTTATTATTTTATATTGTTTCCAAAGTATATTTAAAATAACAAAGAATTGTTATAGTTTTCACTTACAGTTAGCCCCATAAGAATGTAGGATGGGAGTTACTTGATAGTAAAAGTATCTGTTTTACCTGCTTAACATAATTTATTGATTTTTCCACTTTGTAGTATTGTATTATATATAATCAAAGATTATTTTCTTTTCAGTAGTGTACATAATAATTCTTAAGAGTAGCTATAATCTCATTTTGCTTTTCCTATCAAAGGAAGATGGATTATGATAATGATTTATTTTAATTTCATGATGATAGAAATTGCAAATTAAATTTGTATCTTTGTTAGAGTATTTAACCTTTCTAAAGCCAAAACAAAGTAATGTTAATAACAGATTTTAAACTGAGAATTCTATATAGGTACTTAGATGTTTTTATTTTCATTTTTTGTTGGAATTAGGTAATTTTAGAGTTAATGAGATTAGCAGTGTAGAATTTTTCACTTTACAGATGAAGAAACTACTGAAAGCTCTGTAAAGGATGATCCCTTTGCCAAGTTCAGCTAGTGCCAGTCCAGTTTTCTTCATGTAGAATTTTATACTCAGCTTTGGATTGTTGCCTCATAAGGCTGTCATTCAAGAACATTTAAAATATACTTTTGATTATATTGACCAGCATTGTTGAACTTTATGGTGATTATCAAAAGAGATGATTTATTTCAAAGTTATCTTTAATCATTACCATTTATGATTAAAAGCTATATTAAGATTGACTTTGTTTTGTAATGAAAGTCATCTATCTCGATTACAGGAGGACTAATCTTGCTAACTCTCTGCAACTTTCAGATAATATTCTGAAGTTTATAACTACAAGCATATTTTTTAAGCACAGTTTCTCTTTGAAAACATCAACTATTGCTGAGATGATTAACTACCAGAACACTAAAAGCCTGTAGTAATTTTAAGCATAATTTTAACTTTTACTCTCTTATCATTTTACACTGTTATCAGTCATCATTAAAATAGTCAAATGCCTGCCTCCTGAGCTGCTCCTTAAGGCAACAGGAAGCCCATTTAATCCTTTGCTTTGTTTTAGAATTTAAGAAAACAGAGACCATCCCTGGTAGCTTTCAAAAGCTCTTACTTTTGTGGCATTAATGGCACTGGCTGTAGGTTCTGTGATCCCCCTTTGTTTACTAGAAAGCTTGCCTTTGAGAGCTGTCACTCCATTCTTTCAATAATGTTGTTAATTGACTGAGAGCAAAGATTGAGTGGAAAACCTTTGGTGACAAAAAAGCTGAGTATAGGTGTGACTCCAGTTTAAAAGGTGGTGAATCTTTGCTTCCTGATCCCATTTCTATTTGTACTAAAATACTACATATAGACTAGAAGAACAAAATATATTTAAAAGCATTCAGAAATGTTAAGCAACAATAAAACCGTAACCATTTAAATGACAGCAGCTGACTATTTGAATTAACTTTGTGTTTGGCTTAATTTGGGGCCCTAATTATTCCTAACTTACGTGAGTAGATTTCAATTATAGTATCCTGCAGGGAGTTGTAGCTAAGGCAACTAAAAGAATCATTTTACATAAAGTACTTTTGTTCAACTGATTAGGCAAGTTAAAAAATGTAATGATGTAAAATTGAAACCTTTCTGATAAGGTCCAAACATGTTTCTAGTCATTTTGTTAAAAAAAAAAAATCGAACTAAATTTAATTTAAAATAATATTTTGGTCTTTTAGAACATTAACATCATTGTAATATTAGTAAATATAAACATTACAAATGTGCCTTAAAATTTCATATTTTAGTAGAGTATTAAGCCTTTAGATGAGGACAGATTAGTCATGGTGGATAACTTCCTAGGTATTTTTTTTTTTTTGGGTAATTCCAATATTCAATTGACAGTTTTTAAATAATAAATGCAGAAGAGAAGTACACATAAAAAAGCTTGAATGACTGGCACTCCTTTAATTTTGTGTTTTGGAATGCCTTTCCATTGAACACGGATCAAAGAGTCATTTACAGATAGGAAATACTGGATACCAGGAGTACAAGGACGCGTGACAGGGTTGGCACTGCGCTGCAGCCAGTGGACAGGCTCAACGTTTCAGTCACCATCCTAAGCACTCCTGCACATCTCTAGAACCCACAGTACTGAACTCCTTTACCAGGCTGAAAGCTGCTTTATGACTTGGGTACTGATAGCTGCTACTTTTGTTCCTTACTACTGTATATTGGGGCACAGTGTGAAGGAACAGTTGCCAGTACCCATTGGCCATTTTGTGGATTAACCAGAGGGTTTCACTATGGTCTTATCACTGTTCTAGTGAACCAGGTTAAAAGCAGTCAGTTCTGTTCTCTTTTTTATCTTGAGTCCTTTAAGTCTTCTTTACCTTCTTTCCCTCTCTTACTCTTTAGCTTTTCATTTTCCAATATCTATATGTTGGTCATTGTTAATTCTATTACCAGTATTTCACTGAGTAAAATAAAATGTAAGAGGTGGAGCATAAAATTCATAGAATTCAATTTTGACTTTAAGTGGGGTTTTTCTTTCATAGATACAGCTAAGTAGTATTACTAATTATCCTTTAAAAGCAACGCTGAGTTCCTTTTTGTTCTTCAGGATACTTTCAAAAGCTAGTACTATCAGGGGGCTTTTAAAAATCTGAACAGGAATCCTCCGAATTTGTACATGGTACAGTCCCATGTAGTAAGCCAGTAAGTAACAAGAAGTGGCTATTGAGCACTTGAAGTATGACTTCTGTGTCTGAGAATGCCCATTTTTATTGGACAGAGTAATTTGTGGAACTATTTTTTTTCACTGTCTTTTTTTTTTTTTGTGAACTCATATCCTTTATATGTTTTAGTGAATTCCTTGAAGTTGGGGACAATGTTGTATTTTATGTTTTGTATTTTTCATAGTGCTTAGGTGCTCTGAAATATTTCAGTTAATTGAGAAATGCATTTGAGGAGACTTTGTATCAAAGCAACATTTTAAACACTTCATTCATAGGACTGCATTTTCGCTTAATGTTCACCTACATAAAGGCAAATTTATGCATATTGGAAATAAACAAGTGTCAGTGCATGCAGAGTGTGTAGCTAGTGGTCTTGAGGATTGACAGATGAGTATAATTTAATTGTGACAATCCCTTCTTGTATGATTTTGATCATTCTTTAACTTATCTGGATCGTAATAACCTACACAAAACCCTGTCAACTAAGGATGGGTTCTTTTTTTCCTAAGTATGATCTTCCTTCTTCAATCTGGTAACAAGCTTAGCCTCATTGTCATGGTTAGAGAAAATGCTTTAAAATAAAGATAATTATGAAGGTATCAGTTTAAAAATGATGAATAATGAATATATTGCTAGCAATTTAGAAAATTCTCATGGTCTTATCTGGTGAATTCTTTCATTTGCTATCTAGAAAACATTTTTCTGTGATTGAAGATTCAGTGTTAGAAGGAGGAGATTTTATCCTCCTAATGACTAGTGACATTTTATTATAATGATATCTTACATAGACTTATCATACATGAAAATACATTACTTTTTATTATATTCCTGGTGACTTTACTATTAACATTAAAACGCTTGTTTATAGTTTCAAATACTAAAATTGGTGGCTTTCTGGGGGAAATCTTTGTGCCGTTTAAATCTACATGTATAAACACATGTATATGCATGTGTCTAAATATATAGGCAGGCAGTCAGAATTTCTTCTCTATTATAACAGTTGCAGATGAGTGTAATTTGCTATACTATCTCTGTGTCTAAGAAAAAAATAAGTTTTGTTTAGTAGAAATGGAGGTAAATATAGAGTGCAATACAAGATGTTTTTTTAATATTCATTAACTTTCAAGAGGAAAGCATTTAACTTATTGGTTGGTTAAAGGTCATCATATTCTGCACTAATACTAAGTGAATTCTGGTCTTGAATAATTTTGTAACTCAAAGGCTTGCTCAGAAAACTTGCTTTTTCATCGATTTGTTCATCATTGATTTGAGGTTTCAGAAGTACAGATTTTTTATCCTCACATCTACTAGTTTATTACCATTCTTGTTTTATAACATTAATATGATCTTAGATGATTTGAAACATGATTTTATCACACTTTATTTCTGAAAGGCTTATATTTATTTTAGAAAGCCCATTCTTAAAATGAAAGCTTGGGACCATTGAAAGTAACTAAAAAGAACATTACTACTTCATGGGACAAACATAAAGAGGAATGTCACTGTATCATTAGAACAAATGAATCATCTAGGTAACTACTTGAAAGTAGAAAGGTGTAGTTTATATGGGGAGAGCTGTTTACGGATATAATATGGTATATGTGTGGAAAGAAATAGTACAAAAATAGTACAAGCATATATATTTGACATTTAAGAATGAAGGAGATAACAGAAGTATTTTAAGATTTGTAATTGAATATAATGTTGACTTTATTATCCTTTTATAAAACTTCAAAAAATGATCATATAAAGCATGAAGAAAAATAAGACTTCATAGACTTGGGTAAAAAATTTCTTTTGCCTCTTCATTTTGCATTTGCCAATTAATATTTGATTTACTATGCTGTCTTTGTGTAGTTGTCTCTCTCTTTTTTTTTTTTTTAAAGAGAGAGGGACAGAGAGAGAGAAAGAGGGAGATAATCAATTTTATTTAGTTTTTCATGTGGCTTTACTTGCTCTAATGCTTTGTTGTGTACGTGGTGTTAGGGTTTGAACCCTTGTCCTTGTGCATGCCAGGGAAGCCCTGAGAGCGCCATAACCGCCCAGCCACCACTCCAGCCCCTATTGTTGTCTCTTTTTGCTTGCTTATGTTCTCATTTTCTGTGTTAACTTAGAAAAAAGGTTGGTAAATTCTGTATTTAGTACAAATATATATTTGCACAGGAAGCCGAAAAATAATTATAAATAAAATATCCCGAACCAGTGAAACTTCATTTCTTAAAACATTTTATTATTTTTAAAACTGTGCTTTACTTGTATTCATTCTTCATTCCATGTGAAGATTTGGTATTTTAAATTTACTCTATAATTTTTTTTTTTTTTGGTAATAGAAAAAACTGAACTGTCAGTCCATTCCAAAAGAGAAGAAGGCAGATGCAGCTGGTCCAGAAGAGAGGGTCTAGTTGGTGCATAAAAAATTCATGTCAGCATTTCGACACTGCATTCTTTTGGGGTATCTGTTATCACTGAATAGGAAACTGTTTCAAATTGACAGGCAGACAGAATGTTGTGCTGAATGTGTAAATTGGAATTATCACATCTAGCAGTTCCCTTCACCAGGTGCTGGCTTGGAGCTTGGTTCTGCACAAATGTCGAGAGAGTGCCAGGAATAGTTTTATTTGCTAATTATCTCTCGTCTCTTCCAGTGTCTAGTTTTTTGAGTAAATGGCTTGCCCAGGTGTTTTTAGGAATGCCTAGCAGGACAGTGAAAGATCCTGCAGGTGCTTATATGGCGAGAGGATGCCACATAGAACACTGAAAATATCTATATCCATGTGTGGGGAAAGGATTATTGCTTTCAAGAGTTTTATTCTCTAATGTATTAAGAATAATAATTGACAGTATTTCGTTGGCCCAGAGATACTGGTGAGGGCAAAAAAATGGGAGTTGGTTTTTAAGAAAATTAGAGCATTTAAGTAGCTTATGTTTGAGTCTCTTAAAAAAACTTTTAATTTGTAAGCTGTGTGGATAAGTAGTGAAATATTCAAAGATTGTAATAAAAAATCAAGTATTAGTAAAGGAATATTGAAGATTAATTTGTTTCTTAATGCTTTTTGATCTAACTGGAAAATTTTAATACATGATATAATTGTTAGGATTTTCTTTCTCTTTTTCCTAGAAATTCCTTTATAATATAGTACTGTGATTAAAAACAAGGTTTAAGATTTTATGCTTTATTAATTTATATTACAAGCTGTTGCTAAATACTGCTCAAATTAATTTGTGTTGAAGCTGTTATATCTGTTACTTTTCTTGTAATTTAAGAATTTGGATCACAGAGTTATCCTTTCATTAGTTCTGTTATTCATGTTTTCTTGACTGTCATAAATATTTTTCTTCAAGAATTTATGGTCTATTTTTGCCTATCCTGTGGAGAGTGCATTTTCTAAATACATTTTCCATTAAAGATTTCATTTTCTCCCCCTAATCTTTGCCTCCGTGGTAAGATAATGAAGTTCTAAGTGCCCAGAATATGGAGATTTTATGAGTTTTCTTATAATTTTCCTTGGTCTCTGAAAGTTGTTCGGGCATTTTTACAGTTGGTCACATTTCTGATATAGCAGAACATTTTACAGGCTTTATCCTGTCAGCTTTGATTTAGGATTAGGCATTATTGTCGTTTGTATTGACTATCTCCATTTCCTTTCTCTGACATACCTATGTTGAAATTCCATTTATACAAGTTTCTCGTGGGAGCAACAAAATTTATATAAGGCAGCAAGTTTTGTTCCAATGGTTCAGCTTCTGATTCTTATTTACTACCTATTTGAACTTGTGCAAGTCACTTGAGTTTGTGTTTTCTTATTTATCATAAAATTGCAAAAATGTCTTTTAGGGTTTTTGGTGTTTAGATGTCAAGTATTTAAATATGTATTCATCAGTAATTATTTAACATTAGCCATATGCCCAGACTGTGCTGTGCATGAGACATAGTTCTTAACCTCAAGGAGCTTACTGGTTATAGTACACGTTCTGGCACCTGAGAGAGAACTAGAGAGAGTTGCATAAATGGTACGTCCAGCTGAAACTAAAGCAATAGAGGCATCTCAATGAGTGAAACCTAACTAGCTGAAAAATGATGAGAAAGACATTCCAGGAGAGGAAGTATAGTGTGCAAAAAATACTGCCACTAACGTGGATTGCAAGCCATTCATTGTGTGTTCAAGGTGAGATGAGATGGCACAGGATAAAATTAGAGCCAAATCACAAAGGGCTATGTATGTCTTTTTTTTTTTTTAATTTTTTAAGAAAGAGGGACAGTGAGAGAGACAGACAAAGAGAGAAACAACTTTATTTAGTTTTTCACATGGCCTCAGTTGCTCCAACACTCAGTGTTGTACATGGTGCTGGGGTTTGAACCCGGGTCCTCGTCCTTGCCAGGCAAGCGCCAAAACCACTGAGCCACCGCTCCAGCCCCGCTATGTATGCCTTATGGAAGTGTTAGAATTTTACATTTTAGGTGACAGATAACACTGAATAATTTCAAATATGAATATCAGTTTTTATTCCAGAAGTAATCACTTGGTTTGGGGACAAATTCTGAGGGGCCAGGCAATTAATAGAAAAAAATAAAGTTGGAAGGAAAGAAAGAAATGAAAGAATACTGGAAAGCAAATGCTTTTCTAAAGTAGGTAGATACTTCTTAGCTTTGGGAGATTGTTTTCATATATTTTCTTTTTTTTTATGTTCAGTTTTTTTTTTTATTTTTTTAAGACAGAAGGACAGTGAGAGAAAGAGAGAACCAATTTTTTTTATTGTTTTTCACATGACTTTCGTTGGTCTAACACTTAGTTGTGTACATGGGTGCTGGGGTTTGAACCCGTGTACTTGCTAGCATGCCAGACAAGCGCCATAACTGCTGAGCCACTGCTCCCATTCCTTTCATATATTTTCAGAAAAAGTATGTTGTTGAGATGATCCCCCCCGCCCTTCTGTCTTTATTTCTTGCCTCACTCAGAAAAGTCTCTTTTCTCGCATTTTTGTTTTAGTTTGACTTCTGGTGTACTCCACCCAGGTTTGTGCCTCCTGTCAGCTTCAACTCTTGCTCTTAATTCTGGATTTGCCCCATATTTCCCAGTTAAAATTCTTGACAGAGCTGGATATATAGCCTCCTAGCATCCACAAGGCTCTCGTTTCCAACCCATCATCTGAAAGGAAAGAAGAGGAAAGAAAAGAAAGGAAAAAGTAGAGAACGAGAAATTCATGGACTTCTTTGTCAAGAAGCATGTCATTTGCAGTCAACTCTGCTTGTCCTGTTGCTGGTAGGCTATCACAGTCAGGCTGGCTTTGCTCCCTCTGCAGGGACTGTAAGCAGAACATTTGACTTGGAATGAATTCTGCACTTATGGAAATGTTGATTTGTGTCTAGATGTGGTGTGTGATACGTGCCCAGAGTAGAGGTGGAATTGTGAATTCACCAAGATAAGAACTTCAAAAAGAAATGGATTTGATGGATAATTTGTGAGGTCTTTTTAATGAAGTTCTTATCATTAAAAATATAATAGTAATATGCAGAGATAATATGCAGAGAAAGATAAACTTGTCAATGAGACATACTTAATTATAGAATTAAAAATAGTCTTAGGACCTTAATATTCCAAATGCATGATTTGCATTTACCATGAAGATTGCTAAAGATTGTTAAATAGTAAACATGAGTAAAGTTTGCGTGTTAGTCAGCTTTTCGTCATTTTGACAAGTACCTGACAAGATTGTTAGGGGAAGAAAAATTTGTTTTAGGTCATGGTTTCAGAGGTTTGGTCGATGGTTGGCGTACTGCATTGCTCTGGGCGATGGTGGAGCCTCTTGACAGAAAGAACTGGAGGAGGAAAGCTACTCAACTCAGGCCAAGAAGGAGAGAGAGAAAGAGAGAGAGAGAGAGAGAGAGCGCGAGCGTGCACAAGAGGAGCCAGGGACAAAATGTAACACCCCAAGAACATGTCCCCAAGGACCTCATGTAGTTACAGTTAACCGTCCACTATTCAATTCAGATTTTGGTTTTTTTAAAGAGAGAGGGAGAGATTGAAAGATAGAGAGATAGAATCAACTTTATTTTTTCATCTGGATTGTGTTTTTCTGACACTTAGTTGTGTATGTGGTGTTGGAGTTTGAACCCAGGTCCTTGCACATGCCAGGCAAGCACTCCAACTGCTGAGTCACCTCAGTTCAGGTTATTAATCCAACAAAAGGATCAATCCACTTATTAGTGCACAGTTCATAATCTAACCATTTCACCTCTGAGGATTCCTGCATTGCCAAATGAGATTTGGAGGGGAGATCTCATCTAAGCCATAACCATTTGCAAAATTTTGCTATAGGTTTACAGAAATGACTAGATTTTAATCTCTCTAATTTGTTCTTCATATTTAAATCTAAAAACAATAACTGGCTGCCCTTCATGGAACCCTTTATAAGTGTCAGGCACTGTATTAGGTGTAATGCTTCCAGCATCTCTGAGGCTTATATTATTTTCTCAATTTTGTAGCTGAGGAAACTTAGGCACAGTTAGGTGACTTAGGTAGAGTGAAACACACATGAAAAGATACAGGGGTGCCATTCGTTCATCCCCAGGAAAGTCTAACACAAAATTTACAGTGTTTTAAAAATTTATATAATAATGGATATCCATTTTTATTTTTACTTTTGGAGTGTTTCTAGATGTATATTCTGTACTATGATTTATCTATCCATGATTTAAAAAGTGATGCATATGTGGTAAAAAGGAGAAGAATTTGAAAGTTCATAAATGTACAAGCACTGTTTACATTCGGCTAGGTCTACTCCAGAAAACTTCTTGAGGAGTGGAAGATGCAGCGTTTATCATATGCTTTTGTCTCTGGTGCCAGACATCTTATTTAACTTTTTTTTTTTTAATTGCATCAACTAGATATTTTGGCATTGCACAGACACGATGTTAGAAAAACCATTTATCGCTCACAGATGGTTCCTTTTGGTGCAACTTCCACATAAAACCAGTTTTCTTCTTCCCTCAAATTCACCATACACTGATAGCTTGTATGCAGACAGGATTTTGTTCCTAGTGGAAAATATATAATTGAAAGATGATCTTTTGATCTGAAAATGCCACTTTTTAATTTAAAATTTTTGGGTTCTCAGTATATGACTATAACTTTAAAAAGTTGTAGGAACAGAGCTGGAGAGGTGGCTCAGTTGTAGAGCACTTGCCTGGCATGGATGTGGCCCTGGGTTCCATCCTCCATACCACATACACAATAAGGTGGATGAAAAACAAAAACCAGATGAAAAAATAAAAATTAACTTTCTCAAGAAAAAGTTATAGGAATAATAAGGAAAACTTTAAGACTCATTTGTGAACTGAGATGTATGTAGCACAGTGGAAAAGCAGTTGTACATTAAAGTCTTAAATGTGCAATATCTCAGGCAAATATAGTTTATGTTGTATGAGTTCATTCACTTCTCATGGTAATGTGGTGCAAGAAGTGTTTTGGGGAAAATTGTTTCTACAAATTTAAAATTTTAGTTCTTGGTCTAATTCTCAGTCTAGTTAGTTAATTTCTCTGGTTTAAGTTCCCTCATTTTAAAAATTAAGAAATTGGGTTGGCAGAGGGCTAATTTCTATGTTAAATCTACTGAAATAAAGTTCGTGGAACAGAATCTTTGCTTTAAAAATCTGCTTACCTTCAGCATACTTCTTATCATTATTGTTTTTCAGTTTTGTTTTAGGAAGTCACTGCAGCATGGGATAGGTGACTGTTGATTAAGCATATGGGCTTCCCAGTTGCCTGAGTAGCTGTGATCATTCTCATTCTATAGCATCATTAACTTAGGATATCTGGATGTTTTACTGACATTTTAATAGGATGACAAAGTATCAGAGTTTTTTATCACAGCTAGCTTTTTAAAGCTAGTAATGATTTCAGTAATAATAAATCAGTTTAAGAAACTCATCCACTATTTGATAAGAGCTGTCAGAATGTCTGGGTTAAAGGTGTTGCTGTTCAGTGTTAATACACTATATATAGAGAAATTTGTACTTTGATGATTCTGTCAGTATCACTTCTCAAATGTCCTTTAATATTTGATACGGTTCTTTATGGTCAGAACAAATGAATAATTTGGTTTAGACTTCTGACATTTTCGTCATGTGTCATTTTGTTACAGAAGAATGTAAAAAGTGTTTTCGCCTTACTTATGCTAAGTAAAGTTTAGGTATGCTTTTATCATCATAGAATATGGCAGAAGATAACTTACAGAGAAGAAAACATACGTTTATCCTGAGATTTTATTTCATTTGCCAAAGTTAAATCTAGTAGCATTTGTAATTTAAGGGAGAAGAAAGTTAGCATGATATAATACCAGATTATAATATAGAGTCACCATATTATCATTGTATTCATAGTTACCAAGGAATTAAAATAATGAGAGAGGGACCAAGATAGTGGGTACTTTTTAAAGAATAGATTGGTTTTTTTGGTGGTACTGCTAGTTAAGCCATCTGCCACTGACCTGTCTACATCCCTAGCCTTTTTACTTCAGACAAGATCTCCCTGAGTTACTCTTCCTGGCCGAGTACTTGGTATCCTCCTCCCTCAGACTCCTAAGTTGTTGGGATGAGTGGCATGAGCCCACCCCACCTGGAGAGAACCTGGACAGAGCATATTTTTTTTTAACATTATCTTTGTTGGTAAGTTTCCTGGGGAATAAGTTCCTTTGGGGAGACTGATCCTTAATGAGACATCCCCTTTTAATCATTTTGCTCCAGGACCCCAAACCCTAAACTTGAGCAATGTGACTGACACTGCCCTAAACAACAGTGGCTACCTGCTGTGGTGATTATTAGGTTGCTAAAAGTGGGTTGATGAAAATGAACAGATTTGAAAGACAGCAGATGGATGGGAATTCTCAATCACTTTCTACTATTTAAATTTGATTTAGTATAAACTGAAATTTAATTGTTTACATTGGGCCAATTAAACAAAAAAAAAAAAACCCCAGGTATCATGGAGAGAGAGCCTGCTAGAGAATAAAAGAGCATGTTTCTCATGCATAAAGATTGGTAATTGAGTTAAAAACATTTAGTTTTAGAAAATAGTGGAGTTGTCTGAAAAGAGTAAAAGTCAGTACATTTGATCCAAACTCACTGGATTGTGTATAAAAAGTATTAAATCACTTCTGAAACTCCTGTAGTTTCTTAGTACCAAAAATTAATCTGAAGAGCTGCCAATATTTTATTTTTTCAGAAAATAATATTATAAAATAATATTTTCAGGAATAATATTATAAAATAATAAAAAATTTGGGATAAAAGTAGCTATCTACTATGGAGAAAGAACTAAGAATATAGAATTAAGTTTTTCTTTATTACAAATCACTATAAGATATATGAAAACAATACTCAGTTTTTAACAATTTAGGTTTTTATGTTTTATAATTCTCCATACATGCTTTAGCTATAAATTTGAGTCAGCAGTCATAAATGTTCCTAAATAGTAAGTTGTCAAATATATTTCATGGCTTAATTCTGTGTATCCTTCTTTAAATACTGTGCTCAGTGTGAACCTCAGAACTTGTCAAGCATGAAGATTTTGTTGTGTGGGGAATTTAGTGCCACCTATGTGTTCAAAAGCAGCAGATCCCTTAGCAAATACGTACATATTTAGTGAGAACCTGTTTCTGATTTGGAAGAGATTTAATATATTTTCTTCAGCATTGAGACAGTACATAGAACAACCCTGCTACCCCTGCTTTGGCTGAAACAGCTATCATTGGCAGTGTAGAATATTTCATGAGAGAGTAAATTACCAATGACCTTAAATAAGGGTAAAATGATTTAAAAATTCCATGATTATTTCACAGATTCTATGTTAATCTTGTTTACATCTTTGTTAATTTGAGAGTTTCAAACACTAAATATATCTGCTGTGAAGTAGGAAAATGGGATTTCTGCACTGCTTTGGATTTTCTAAAGCTGAAGTTTTCTAATACACCTCTTTACAGATAGCAGGTTGTCCACGTGCCTTAGTATCCCTCTCTTTTCCCTCTACTGTGTCCTCTACTACGTTTTCTCAAAAGTGAGATTAGTAGTATTTTCGAGCCAACTAGGTTTGAGCGAATGGCACATTTCTCCTGAGAGATGCCTGGGAGGTGAAGTGGCCTTTGTTAGTAACCTTTGCTGAATGCCCCACAGACAGTACAGAGAACACAAGAACACAACTCCCAGGGAGACAAGTTCATCACCCCAAAGAGAAGAGGGAGAGGGCTTACATCATAACTTTTCATGAAAGTTTGTGGTATTGAAAATTTTGTTTGCAGTAATTTTATTGAAAATGTTCTGCATAGATTATGAAATTTAAAGAGAAAGTAGTTTTTAAAAAAAAAGTTTAGGATGGTTAGTGACATCAGTTTTGGAAGGAATTGAGCATATTTTGTGTGCCAAAGATTTTTTTTCTTTGCCATCAATCTTTAAGAAAAGAGTTGCTATTTTCTCCTTTATACAGATCTGGAGAAAGAAGGCTACAAGGTATTAACTGATGCACAAGAACACATAACTTTTTAGTTAGCACAGTTGAGATTCAAATCCATTTCGGTTTCTTGAGTTCCTGGTCTTAATGTTACACCTTGCTGTTCTTAGCAGAATAGGAAAGAAATAACATTACATGCTCTTGCCTTCTTTCTGTTCTGGAACATGTCACATGCTTTTTAGGGTTGGGAACTCATTTCTTGTCTAGTCACTTTACTGACTTTTGTTAATCCTAACTCTTAGCTCTAATTAATGTCAACCCCCAGAGAGGCTTTTCATAGCCATCGAAAGGAAAGCACCTCCCAGGTTACATCATCCTATTTATTTTCTTTACAGTTCCAATATCTAAATGCTTTAATTGTATGTTTCTCTATATAAGCTCTTTTTTGTTTCAAAGTTTGTTTCACAAAATAGTACTTCACACAAAGCAGCATCGCATAGTATAACCATTGATTCAATGAAAAAAATACAACTTTTGAAATTATGACTCTCTACTAAGTATGTAGAAATAAGTACTATTTCTTCAAAAACATTTAAGAGAAATAATTAAAACTGTACTTCAGTATTAACTTTGAGTTTTTATTTTCACTATGAATAGTGATCTTTAAGAAATAAATTGTGCATAACTTTTCCCTGAAAATTATTGGCAATTCTTATTGAAACTGTGTTTTACTTATTTAAGACATTTTGTAATCTTGCATTTGTATTTTGCAAAATACAAAGTAATTTGTCATCTACTTAAGATTCACTTCTGCAAGCATATATATATATATATATATATTTTTTTTTTAAGAGAGGGACAGTGAAAGAGAGAGAGAGAAAGAGAGAAATAATTTTTTATTTAGTTTTTCATGTGGCTTTTACTGCTCCGAGACATCGTTGTGTACGTGGTGCTGGGGTTTGAACTTCCATACTGTGCGCATGCCGGGCAAGCACCGTAACCGCTGAGACACCACTCCAGCCCTGCAAGCATATATCTTAATGATAGAGTTATTAACTTGATTATGTTTCTTGAACAAAAGAAAGAAATCTCTGATAATTTGGAATGTATGAGATTTGTGTATGTGCATGCATAAAATAATTACTCTCAGAACCATGTCTGTTACACACATAGGAATCTTACATGTGATTCTTAAACATTAGCCCAAGGTGAGCTTGAAGCCCAGAATTCTGAGTGGCAAGTAAATGCTTCATTGCTAGAATATAAATTGTTATCAGTGATTACAAATAAAGCATACAGTTATTTAAGAACTGAATTGTGTTTCTGAATTTGAGAAGAGTTAGAAATCTGTTTTATTTAAAATAGTAGTTACTTTTAAATTTGAGCAGAAGAAAGAAATCTAGTGTTCTAATGCATTTTACTTAATTTGAGGAAACAAATTACTTGTAGAATTTGTGTTTGGTTTCTAAAATCTCAGTGTATATAACATGTTTTGCTATCCTGGTGGACAAGGTAGCACTGTCATTGATCCCCATGGGAAGAGTGGAGTGCTGTTTTGGGTGCCTATAAAAACAAACCAAATTTCTTCCCTGGGGTACTCTGACTTCCTTTGCTACGTACTCATGGTCTATGCCATGTAGCTCTTTTTAGATTTGTATCAGAAAGTCAGGATAGAAGGCAACTCTGCTGATACATGAGAAAACACAAACTGAGTTTAATGAGTGAGTTTTGTATTTAATTCTACACTTGAAAGCAACTATTTTGGTTAAGTAATTGCAAACTACGATCTGATTATCTGTAGTTTAATTCTTATCCATAAAACAGTGGATTGAAACAAAGAAGTATAATTGTAAACTGCTTTTGCTTACTGGGAATTGCTAATACTAAGTACTAAATGAAATATAATTATAAAGGCAAACCAAATACGTAATTGCAAAGCTGAGAATAAGTAATTAAAAATATTTAAACCATATGATATTATACTTTATTTGAGTGAATTATCAGAAGTTAAGTTGTCCATCTATGAAAAACCTCAATTTTTCATTCCCTGTTCTATGATGGGTTATTGCTTCTTCTTGTTTTTCTTTTTTTATTTTTTATTGTCTAGTGATAACTCTGCATTCTAGCTTTAGTGATCTCAACATTTTGGAGTTTGCAGACCTGCTGGAGAACTTCATAAAAACTGGACAGCTTTCCCAGAGAAATAAGTAGGCTAACAAAGACACAAAATTATACCCGTTGAATCCACACAATAATAAAAGAAGCTCCACTCTAAATAGGTGTGTGCATTGTAAAACTTGTTTTTTTTTTTTAAATGAGTTTTAAATGTTTCATTGGTAATGTTCATCTGTGCCACTTTATGTTAGGACTTATGTTAGTTACTGCTGAAAACTGTTGCAGAACCCCCAAATTCTTGCCCTTGTAGAGCTCAGACAAGCATTAAATATATTACAGATGAGGTGTGTTCTATGAGGGTAGCTGCTTGATGCAGGAGCACTTTATCTGTTCCACCTCTTTCTCTGTTCATTCTCCATAACTAAGCAAAAACGAACTTCATAAAATATAAATTGAATGCCTTTCTTTTCCCATTAAAACCCCTCAGTGGCCTCCATTGGTACAAAAGCCTGCGGAATCCAGCTCCTGATTCTCTTTCTAGATCACTGTGGAGACTGTTCTGGGGCACACCTTGACTTCAGGCTTTCTGGTCATATTTTAGTTCCTTTAAATATCTGAGGGCCTGTATAGAGCTATAGTTTCTTACTTTTAGTGTTCTCCTCCACCCATTATGACTACTTTTCTGTTTAGATCAGTATGTTTGTATCCCAGAGAAGTTATCTGTTCAATTAAAGTATCTCTCTCCTTTACAGCAGACATACATATAACATGTTGTTAACTCCATTTCTTTATTAATATTTTTACCACATGAGCTATTTATTGATTTTACGTTTTTTCCCCATAGGCAGGACTATTATTTGCACTAGAATACTGGCTGCATGTGAACAGGAGTACTATCTTTATTTGACATGCTCTTTTTAAAATAGTATCGTCAATACTTTTCAGTACTGAAAAGATGGGGAATACAGGGGATTCAGCTAACCTGCTTAGGGAGTACTGAAAAGGGCATGTTACACTTGACTGCTCACCATGGATTGTAGCTGATGAGTTTGGAGAACTTAGATCAAAACAAATGAGGCAGTATGGCTTGAGTTCAAGATTTTCATTTATATCTTGAGGACTGATAGTAACCAGGAGGTTGCCCTGATTAAACTGTATGGGGAGGTCATTATGGTTGAGATGAGGTGAGAGGATTGAGAAGGAGAGGTTGCGGGGTGGAACTCGAAGGCTTATATAGAGGTTTTGAAAGGATGTTATGAGAACAGTGGAATCAGGGATCAATAAGTGGATTATCTTGCTAAGGAAGAGATAGAGAAAAGGAAATGGATTAGAGAGATACTCAAAACATTAAAATTAGTCAGACTTGGAGCTGGGTGAGGTATAAAGGCTGAGTTTTGGGTTTATGGCTGTACAACCTGGGTAAATGTTAGTGCTGTTGGCTGAGATATGGGAATACCAAATTGTCGATGAGGAAAAGTTATGAATCTTTTTTTTTGTTCTTTTTTGAGGTCTTTTCTTTTCTTCGTTTTCACCCTCCCAAGCCTATGTTCAGCCATTTTCAAAAAATATCAGGAATAGAAAAATTCAAACCTGTTGCCTGATCAGAGTTCTGTGATTTAGAAAAAAAAAAAAAACATTTAAAAAATAATAAGAGTTGGGGGCTGGAGTGGTTGCTCAGCGGTTATGGCACTTGCCTGGCATAAGTAAGTGGGTTTGAACCCTTGCACCATGTACACAATGAAGTGTTGGAGCAATGAAAGCTGCATGTAAAGCTAAATAAAAATTTATTTGCTCTTTCTCTTTCTCTCACTGTCCCTTTCTCTTAAAAAAAAAAAAAAGTTGGAAAAGCCTTGCTTTATTAATTTAACCTGCAGTTTAAGTATATCCGGATCAATTTATTTTCTTAAAGGAGAGAGTAATCTTTCTGTTTCATTAAGAAATCTACTTAACATTAGCTACTCTTTATTAGTAATGAGTAGATCACCACGCAGAGTGCCATCCAGTCATGGTGAGTGGACCTGTGTGAATCTGCACGGACCCGAGGAAACACCACGATAGTGAAGTCCTAACACACAGGAGAGTTTGGAATGTTTAACTAGTGTCTTCATGATTTAATCATAAATAATTACAGTCACCACTGTTATGAGGAAAGGTGAATGTCAAAATACTCATCAAAACTCTTATTAAAAGTGCTTAAAAATAAAATATAATTGTGTGATTTAAATTGAATAATATACACAATGTTTAGATGTACTTTCTGTCTATTTAGGTAGGTTTGTTATAGTAGCAACTAATTCACTGATACTATTTTCAAGATGGAGGAATATAAATAAGTTTTATAGACAAAGAATATTATGAAATTAAGTTTGATTTTTATTGGTATTAATAAAAGTGGGTTTTACCTAGTTTATTCATATTTGTGTGAGCATAACATGAAAGCAACCAAAAGCACTTAGTTTTGTGGCTTTCCATTTTTCTTAGTGAAAGTTTAAACATTTAGATTGGTTGGTATTATTTATGTCAAACTGCCTTTCATACACTTTTATTAAGCTAAAGAGGTTGCCTAGTTAAAGCCTTAGGAAATCTCTTTTTGAAAAAAGTAAGACTAGTCAGATGGTAAACAAAAATGACTGCATTATTGGTAGGCATAAATAATAAAAATTTTCAGCTCACACAAATGTTTCAATAGTTCTTATCTTATTTCTTTACTGATTTTAAGTATTAATTTGTCACCAGATGGTACTAGATCCAGAGAGATTGCTTAAAAATTAAATTTAGCATCCTTTGTTTAAGATGTAGATGTAAATTGGTTTGTTCCTACCAGTTTTGTCTCAAAGGAAATGCTTGAGACCATAGTTACAATGGAAAACTCCAATATTGGGATATATCCTGCTGAAATTTAAGTTCTCATGATTATGGAACCAGATTTCCATAGAAATCCAAACTTTTAATCTGAAAAACAAGTAGTAGAAACCTCTTTCTCCTCTTCAAAAAACTTTTATCATTTTTTTGAAATATTTTAATCTTATATATTATTATTTTGAAAGAATTTGTAAATGCTGATGATTTAAATATTGTCTATAACCTTTTAGCATTGATATTTCTCTCATAAAGACATTTTATCCATACTTTAATCAAGTAGAGATACTAATTTCTGTATTTCACTTTGGCTCCTACAAAACTCATGTCAGATGTCAGCCTTCATAAAAGGAAGTACATACCCTTGGGTGTTATTTTCATTATTTTGGACATTATTTCTGAACCAACAGAGGGCATTTGGATATTTTTATACATACATATTCTTGTTGCCTATCTTAGGACCAATATATAACCAATATAATCATGGTCTTCCTGTTGTCATTGTGTTGATACACATTTGGTGTTCATGTTGAAAAGTCTGTTTTAAGCAAAAGTAAATAAAGTTAAGTGAGAGTTTCAGAAACACACTTCCTTACTAGATCTTTTTGTCACTGTATCACCCTTAATGCGTAACTCATACATGTAGGATTAAAATGAGCAGATTTATGATATGAAACTGTCGTATAGAATGTAGATTAAAATGAGAGTAAACTAAGTACTATGTTTATTCTGTATTATTGTGTCTTGGAGAGAAAATGATGAAATTAAAGCTCAAGTTTATTTTTAATTCAGGCTCTTGACTGAAATATAAAGGCATTTCAAGCCACCTACCTATTTCAAAGATGGTGTGGACAGACTACCTGCTGTTAACACGCTGTAAGGAAAATGGAGAGATGTAAATGAGTTTTGGTGATGTGCTGCCTCTGAATATAAATGAAGCTGAAGAATCTTCTGTCTTATATACTCTCAATAGTGAACTGCTAAGAGTGTTCAGATCTTTGTGTGAAAGTGAAGGCTGTCATAAAGGATTACTGTTAATCTTTTTTTATTTTTTTAATACTTGAATACTTGTTAGCACAGGATAATTCAAATATAATTTAGTGATGATACTTTTTAATAGTCTCTAAATATGGTACTTTGTAAGTGTGCTTTGACAGCAAGGTGGTAATTCTGACTGAAATGTAGAAAGCTCATTTTATTTGAATATCATAAATGATGGATCAGTATATGTCTCAGAATTAGAGAAAATGGAGTAGCCTTTATAAGGTTTCTACCACTGGCCTAACTGAGGTAGTAAAAATAGTTTTAGATGTGGAATTACTTCCAAATAAGATGAGAAATGATAGAATTTGCTGGGTATGTTAGTTGGTGGAAGGCAGGACATTTTTGGAAAATGTGGCTAATGTATTCTACGAATATTACTGTACTCTTTGAATAGAGAATGAGGTCAATTGAGATAATTACTGTCTCTTAGTTTTGCCTCTCTCAATGTGAAAATACCTGTTTCTGAACAAGGAACACATCAAAAATACCGAAGTTGCCATAACAAATTTCAGTTTTATTTTAGTTAAACATTAATGAAACATTAAAATTACTTTTGACTCATATTGTTTCTGATGGCTGTGTATCAAACTGAGAAAAGATTTACAAAGATCTCAGTTTTATATGTAGATAAAAGATGAAGCAATGATAAATTATGTTTGTATATAACTGTTTAACCTTAGATTTCTATGTGACATTAAGGAGGCTTCATCCAAAGATTGTGTAAAAAGATTTTTAAATCATTTTCCATTCTTCAACTTTCAAAACCACAAAATCCGGATTCATTTTGGGTGGGTGCTGCTCCAGCATGCTGTGCTCACATTCATCTGTGTCATTGAAAATTTGACATTATACTCCTGCTGTGTGCCTGTCTGTGGAAGCAACTTAATTGTATGACATTGTCAGGATGTAGCATTAAGCCCTCCCAAAGATTGCAGGTCAAGCTGAAAATTAAAGGTGAGCCTCACTTTACAGTATCAATTATACCTTTTAGAGCATTGGTGGAATATTGATTAAGCACCTTAATAAGTTTTAGATTAGCTTAATTTATAAATTACGTAAAGTTTATTACAGATAACATCAACATAGATTGGAATTATGAAAGTTTTCATCCTGGAGTTCCCCAGTTCTCTTAATGAAATTATCCATAAATTGGATTCCTAATGAAATTTAAAACCAAGGAAAACTAGAGGATCATATCCTCAACTTTCCCAAGATGTTTCTGCACTTGCTGTCTTCCTGATAGGAATTACCTCATTGTAATACAGCAGAGGAGCTAAATCTTACTATTTATTAATATTCCCTTGTTAATAGCATTTTGTGATTACGTCTGTTCTGTAATTTTCAAGGTATGGGGATTTATGGGACTGTTATGTACTTTTGTGAATAAAAAACTTTTTTTTTAATTTGCTTGTGCTACCAAAAGAAATATGGCAGGTTTGCATGTTGTCTTCAACTCTTCATTCTGTAGGCTACGCACATTTTCTCCCCAAAATCCCTGCAGCAAGTGACCTTGTCAAACAGAAGTGTGGAATAATGGGAAGTAGCCCAGGGAAGGTGGCTCATTTACAAGCAGCTGTTTGCTACTGTCAGAACAAAAGCAAATCAGAGTTGCATTAAAGGGATATGACAGGCAGAGTGAACAACTGCTGGCCCCCTTCCCTAATAATACTATCTTGTAGTGATTCATTGAAAAACTGTTTACATGGTAGTTATTCATAAGAATATGGGGTGAAAATGCATACGAAAATAAAAAGCCATGTCTACCATAAAGAAAATACAGAATTATGAAGTAAAATTTGATGAAAGTGTCTTCATATTGCTTTTGAGTGACAGAAACCTTTTGAGTGTGTTCTGTTCCATCAGATATTTAATTCCATTGTAATGTAGGATTTGAACTCTGATATATTTGAACCTCTTTAATATTACATCATGTTTTAACTAGATTCTTGTACTTTTAAACGTTTGAAACACAGTTAAATCTTACTTTTTAAAATAGTAATTGAGTGCAGCACCCTTCTTACAAGCCCACGATGGAATAAAAAAAGAATTCTCTTATATTTGTAGCCTGAAATACAATCTGTCCTTTTGCTGTTGTTTTTGGAAGACAGCTAAGGATTTACTGTGTGACTTTAGAGCTGTTGTGAAACGGAGAGCAGCACTATATGTGGCATTTGCGTTTTTGTAATATTGCTTTTTAAACATTTCAGAGAGGTACATCATCTTCCACCCTATCCCTCTAATGCACAGTTAGCAATATGTCCTTCCCTGCAGCTTTCTCCTCCAGAAATCAATTATGCATTTGGTGTAGTTCAACTTTTTAAAACTGCACAAGGAGAATACTGTATATCAAGTGCTTGTGAAACAAGTCTTAAGTAAGAAACATACCTTGAGAATTATCACTTTTTTATGTCTTTCAGTGATGATGGTTAAGATAATTTAAAAAGTTCATGTTGCAAAAAAGTTAGCACATCTGAGCTAATTTTTGGCATATTCTTAAAAAACTAAATTATCATTACTTTACACATATGACTTTATAAATGAATCAAAAAAATGTAGACTTTTAAATGCCTGGTCTAAAAAAGGATTAAGATTGGTTTAAATATATGCTTTGAAATTGTTGCTCAAGGATTTTTCAAAGCAGATACTTTTATGTTGATACCTTTTTTCCTACCATAATTTTGTGTATGGTCTATTAATGAAAGAATTGTCAAAGAATCCCAACATTTGTCTTTAGGCCTGTATGTATGCTCATTACTTTGTTGTAATCTGCGTGTATTTTTTCTCTAAAATTCTTACTATTATTAAAGTGGACAATATGTTCTTTTTGTTATATTCATTTGACTATTCTATTAAATTACGTTTTTCATTGATTCTGTTAAACGTTTTTTTCTTCTTTTTTGATACTGACCAGGCCATTGAACACAGGGGTGCTAAACAACTAATCCATATACCCAGCCCCATTTGTTTTGAGGCAGGTCTCACAAAGTTACTTAGGGCTTCACTATGTTGCTGAGGCTGTCTTTGAACTCCCGATCCTCCTGCCTCAGCATCCCAAGCTGCTCGGATTACAGGCATGTGTCACAGCACCCGGCTGTGTTAGACTTGAGAGGGAGAGAAAGAGAGAATCAATTTTATTTATTTTTTTCATCTGGCCTTTGTTTCTCCTACACTTATCTGTATATGGTGCTGGGATTTGAACCTGGGTTCTTGTGCATGCCAGGCAAATGCTCCAACCACTGAGCCACCACTCCAGGCTCCTGTTAGACTTTTTTTGATCACTGAAGAAATCCATGATTTACAGTTAACGGAACTTTAAAATTTTCCTATATTATCTAGTAGAGTTACCTCGCTGTCAGTAAGTACTTGTTCAGTACTTGTTTAGCTTGAGTGTCAAAGTTAAAGACTATAGAATTAGAAAGGACTTTGAGGATACTATCCAGAGTTCTCTGTCTCTCTTTCTCTCTGTACTGAGTATTAAATCTAGGATTCTGAACATGTTAGGAAGGCTCTCTACCACTGAATTACATTCCCACACAGTTCTCTTTTATTTTGATTTGAGTAATCAGATTTGGATAATAGTTCATGAATTAATGTTTTTCTCAGGAAAGCAATGAATCGATGATAAAAGCAGGATAGTGTAACCCTCAGATTGAGAGAAAAATCCTTAAGACCTTTTGACTTTGGTGTTTGTCCCCTGCCTTTTTTTTTTATACAGCTGATTCTTCTTGTCACAGCTCAGCTTCAGTGACCTGCCTTCATGGCTTGCAAGCTGTGGACTGGGGTGGGATGTGTAGGGACATTCTCAGTCTTTCTATGGAGTGGAGTTGAAAGAAGGTCCATTCCTAATCTGACTCAGGATTCTCAATCTTCTTAACCACTCTGCCCAGCCTCTCATCATACAATATTGAGTTTTAATTCCTATTCCTGTTTACCTAGCCGCCCTTTTCAATAGATCTTTTGTTTTGGAGACTGCCAACAAAGTAACATTTTTTTTTCTTTGAATAAATACTCTCTCTTTAAGGTGATATAAAATAGGATATTTCTCAAGATTGACTTTTCAACGCAGAAATACTTACCTTTATCTTGGTGCATCAAAATTTATTACTTTATTTGGTATGACTAAGGTGGTATAACAGTGCTTAATAACAAAATCAGAAGCTAGATGGGTACAATGTAAACCATAAATCTCTCCTGTTCATGACCTTGGGCCACTTAACATCTCTGTGCTTCATTTCACATATCTTTAAAATGATGATTAAAGTATGACTACTAGGAAGATGAAAGGAATTACTATTTGTAAAGTGCTGAGAATAGCATCTGATACATAGTTCATATTCCATGTGTTAAATAATGAAAGGACACAGTACATTATTTCAGCATGTTAATATGGTATGTATTTGGTGTTATGCAGATCCTGCAGAGTGACACAGATTCTTAGTTTGATCTATGTGAATCAGAAATATTAAAGTGTCTAGCGTATAACATTTATTTTTTAGAGCCATGTTTTTCTGAAATTGTCAACCTAGAAATTACTTTTAAGCCTTAACTTTGTGTAAAATAAACTCTTGGTATTTTTTTGTGGTGGTATTTTTGGTTAGGGGTAGATCTTAGAAACTTTTTCGGCTGCTGGCATTTATAGGTGGTTCTGTGACTATCTTGCCCCTAGAAGTTACTGAGTGTGGCTTATCTGCTTAAGAGCAATTAAAACCATTTAAAATGTTTACCAGATGTGTTAATCCTGAGTCAGGCCTGATACAGACATTTTCATCTTATTTAAAATGAAGAAAAATCTGTGTAAATCATGTTTACATATTTTCTTTAAAAAAACTGACAAGGCATGTTCATTATAAAAATCTATAATCTTGATTATTGTAGCAGAGCATTATGTTGTTTTGATGAATAAACATTTACTGTTCATAGTACTAAAACTTGTACTACAATTTGGTGGAAGTTTCATTCCAATCTGGTCTTCATTCCAGGAGATGGCGTAACTTTACAAGTAAATAAATCTCTTTTATGTTCAAAACCCATCACTTGGTTCAAGAAGACCGTTGTGGGGGCCTGCCTTTTTTTCCCCTCCCACTATATAACCAACAGGATGGATTTTTCCCATTAGGGGCACGGTGTGGTGTATTTACCTGCTGTAGGATCCTCATTATACATGTATAGAAATTATCATAATAAAGATTAGATTGCTATTTGTTAATTGATTTGACATTTTAAAATTTTATTTGTAAATAAATAAGTATTTTAACTCATTGAATATTGATGGCATCTATTTTTGGAAAATGTTGCAAAAGTATATGTAAAAAGTAGGCATGGTGGTACAAGCATGTAATCCCTGTGACTCATGAGGCTTAGGCAGAAGGATCATTAGTTCAGGGCCAGCCTGGGAAATTTAGGAGGATCCTGTCTGAAAATAAGAAAGAAAGCTGGGGATGTGACTCAGTGATAGAGTTCAGTTCCCAGTACCACAGGGAAAGAAAAAAGAAAGAGATTATTGCAACCTATGAAATTTAACTTACTGTTTCTTATGATTTCTCAAGTATATGTTTGGAAGATATTCATTTTGGGGACTTATCTATATATGAGTAGATGTTGAAGAAATTACATGAGAAGAATTGATAAGAGATGTTATTTTTGTTCGCTTTGTAACATTTCTTGCCCTAGTTAGAAAAGAGATTCCTGTTTTTTTTTAAACAATAACAACAAAAGACTTTTAAGAAAGAGGGACAGTGATAGAGAGAGAGAATCAGTTTTCTTTAGTTTTTCATGTGGTTTTCTTTGCTCTGATACTTTGTTGTGAATGTGGTGATGGGGTTCAAACCAGTGTCCTGTGTATGCCAGGCAAGAGGTGTAACCGCTGAGCCACTGCTCCAACCCCTAGAAATCAGGTGTCTGAAGATTTATTCATATTGTCAATTAAAGCAGTCATTTAAAAACTATTGTAGTTAGAAGTTAAATTAATGAATAAAAAAGTTGTTTTTTTTTTTTTTAAATTTTTCCTCTTTGGTAGCAGGGATTGAACCCAGGGGTGCGCAACCACTGAGCCACATCTCCAGCCTTATTTATTTATTTTATTTTGAGACAGGGTTTCACCAAGTTGCTCAGGGCCTTGCTAAGTTGCTGAGGCAGGCTTCAAACTTGTGATCCTCCTGCCTCAGCCTCTTGAGCCACTGGGATTACAGACGTGTGCCACTGTGTGCTGTGTGAAAAAGGCATTTTTACACGGCCCTGAATTCATCCTTTGGTTTTACTTTTTCTATTCCAATTTCTTTCAATTAATGGTTCCCTTAAGGAGGACATTTTTGCCTTACTCTGTCAGAATAATACTTTGTCAGAATAATACTAACACACTAGCAGATGGTCACTTTCCAACTGGTTTGCTTTCAAAAAATAAATTAAAATATTATAGTTCCAGGGAGAGATGTAGTAATTAACAGGTCATTCTTTTCAACTATTTTAAAACTATAAAATAGCCCAATGTCATATAAAAGACTCAAAGCTAGAGTGGGAATGACATCATGGGAATTTGGAATAAATGCACTACTGTATGGTTTCTAGTACTGTCCTTAAACACTAGGAATAGTTCTTTTCTTAAAAACAAAGTACACATTATTTGCTATGGTAGTGTTTTAGGTCTTCTAAATTCTAGTAGAATTAGTTGAGATTAAAAGTTTAGCATTTGTTTTAAACATGAAAACGTTTTGAAAGAAGATACCACCCTGCTTCCACAGAAACCACTTAAAAGAAATTTGCATATCTTTTTAGATATGTTAGGCTACCGATGTCAATGAAACCAAATATGGAAATGATTTATTTGATTCTTCCTTATCTATGCCCTCATTCCCATCTGATAACAGATTGGCTCTGAAACTACTGAATTAACCAGACTAAAGTAAAAGTAGTTTAAATCAATTAGAAATGGAACACATAGATGAATAGATTTGGAGTCTGTGTGACTGGGAAATAGCTGGAGAAAGGGAACTACCCTTGAAGCACAGAGTCATTATTGAACATACCCAGGAAAAATCTGAAGAATACTCATGAGTAAGGGTTGAAGATGTGAGAAAGTATGTTCATTTTTTAAAAATCTTTCTCTGCCACTGACTTGCTATGTATTTATCCTTAAGCACTTAAATAATTTTCCCATCTAGAACATTTGTCAGGTGGGTTTTTAAGCTTTGTAACTATTTGGTGATTAATTAATCTAGCCTGAATAAAAAGTTACTTTAAATGCATTTGCCCTAGTGAATCAGGAGTACTTGTAATGAAAAGGAAGGAAGTTCTCATAATGACTATTCTCTATAATTGTGATAAAAAAGTCAAGTAGTACAGAAAGTATAAAATATTTTAATTTGATTGCCTGTGCTCCTAATTACTACCACTGAGAACAAAAGATCGTTTAAATCTGCAGTGAATCTGAAAGATGGGAATAATTCTGTTTTCAGCTACCTTGCTGTGCCAGACATGCTGCCCTACTGTGTTGCCTTTTCCAGAGTGATCGTTTCAGTATCCTTGTCGGAATACTTTCTAGCAGATTACTTGCTTCAGATACTTCATCTACCAGGGAAGTTCTCTCTCAAATACTTGGACTTCACCTGTTTTCCTAATAGCAAAAGACAGGAAAGATCCCTTTCTATTTGTATAGAAATGGAAAATTGTCAGCCTTAAGTTCCTTCCTGAGAGTTTGTTTTTAAGAAAGCAATTTAAAGATATATATATATATATATTTTGGGTCACTTCTCAAATCCTGTATTAAACCACTATGGGTGGCATCTTTGTCTCTTACACCGTGGTGGATATTAGTCACACGACTCCCCACACCATTTCTTCCTATATTTATTTGAAACAATCATATTGCATGGTATGGGATAAACAGGTTAATATGCTGAAATATGAAATTATTTATTGTTATGACATAGATCTGGGACTCCATCATGATTGGCAGAACTCTCTCTATGTATATGTGTTGGTAAGCCATTAATTCCTGAGTACTATTTATCCTATGTTAATATTTAAAAAATATTTTTTATCAAATCATTTATTTTTCAAGTATTAAAAATAGTACTTAAATAAAGAAAAAGAAATTGGCTTTTGAGATTGTTTCCTGTTGACAGTTGTTCTCTGTTCCCTATTCATCCTTCCAGGTTAACTAAGATCGCCCCTCCTTCTGAAACTGCTCCAGCTCTCATTAATCTTCCTTTACTTCCATTCCTACACCACTTAACAGTCTCTACCACGTAACTGAATATTTACTTACATATATCGCTTAGGCAAATTGTAGGGGTTTCTTTTGAACCCCACTATCTCCCCAGGAGACTTCAAATTGTTGAAGGTGAAGATCACAGTCTGCCTTAATCTTTCCTGGAATCTGCCTCAGAATGAGGTAAAGCACATAAATGGTGCTCAGTGGGTCCTCGGTTGTTTCATTAGTATGTTCCGTTTCTTTATTAATCATTTTCTTGCACTGAAGATAAAAATTGCTGGAAATCACTCTCCATCTCCCTTCTTTTTAACTGACCTTCCTACTTTTATAGTACTCTAAAATGTACTAACAAAGCCTGTAGGTTATATAAAATTTGTACAATTTGTTTACTGATTTTGTTTCTGAGGAAAAATAAGAGGATAGAGGAATGATGATTCATAACATGTTGTTCTAACTGGAAATGAGAGTTAGTTGCACATCCAAAACTCAACTTGGTGCTGAAGGAAAAAAAATGTTTCTTTTTCTTTAATCCTTGTGGTATTCAGAATTTAGAATTTTCTGCTATAATTAGGAGATACTTTTTTTTTTTTTTTGGAGAGTGGGATAGAGTGTAGAGAGAAAGAACTAATTTTATTTAGTTTCTCATCTGGTTTCTGTTTCTCTAACAATTACTTGTATATGTGGTTCTGGGGTTCAAACCTGGGTCCTTGCACATGCCCAGGCAAGCACTTTAACCACTGAACCACTTCTCCAGCCCCCAGATGATGTTTTCATGCATATCTATGGAAGGTTTTTGTTATGTCAGTTATACCATTAATAATTAAAATGTCCCACATAGTTGAGGTTCTTATTCATAAGGGTAAAAGTAATTTTATCAAAAATGTCTCCAAACAACCCCTTTTTAAAAACAGAACATCATACTTTCTGTTAACCATGTCCAAATAGATGACTGGAGCTGTTTATGTGGATAATGACACAGTCTATGTGAAAGCAGTTTGAGAAATTAGAAACATTTAAACATACATGTTAATGTTTTGGTTAGAAGGTGCCACTGAGGGAAGTACTGAGTATCTTTTGTATGTGTGACATCTTTCAAAATGAAAAATACTGAGTCTGCCTTCATAGGTTATGAAAGGCTCCATAAGCCCCACCCAGCTAATTCCAGTGCTAATTGAGACCTAACATATCTGTTTTATGTAATGAATGAAATTCTCTTGGATGCATGCAGAGCTAGTAAGTGGATTTGGGAAAATAGGCCCTCACCCATTTTATGTGGGGTTTTATTCTCTTATGGTACCCTATAGTTGAGGAAGGCACAAAATGACCTGTTTGAATCTTCATTGAGAAAGTCTTATTTCCCCATATGTGTTTGAAGACCTTCCTCCTAGATTAGTGTTCCGTGACCCAGTTAGTTATTGATTAAGAATGTATTGACTATACAATGTAGTCCAAATCTGGTTGGCCCTATTTGTTTTCCAAAGTTTTAAATGTAGCCATGTTTTATTGACAGCATTTTTCCTACTTAATTATGTCTTTTGTTGACAGCTCAAACTGTCTCTATTTACTCTTATTTAGAATGCAGCTGGCAACAGCAGTTGGTTTGTGAAACCAAAGCACATAATTAACTTCCCCATTTAAGGTATGGTTTGTTTCATTGGGAGAAAAAGGCTTTTACAGGGTATATTGCTTTAGTCTAAGAAGTGGTACAGTGTATTTTCAGCAGGATGCATTTTACATGTGAGAGTTCAGAGAATAAGAGAATATGCGTAACATTCTAACAGTATTTGAGTACTACTTAAAGTACTAAAAAATTCTTGTTTGGTTTTTTAGCTATTCTTTAAACTAAGAAAATCAGATATCAATATTCAGTGTAAATGTCAAATTAACACAGAACTGTTGTGATCATGTTTATCCCACTTCTACTTGTGTGTATAATGATGCTTTGACTCTATTGCTTTGATGTGGATTTTTTGAAGAAATTGAAGTTCCCTCCTGCTACACTATTTTCAAGACACTTTGTAAATACTAATTCTAAGCAAATAAACAAATCAGACTGTAAAATGCAAAGATCATATTTAAGCAATAATTTATACTATGAGAGTTCCTGTGTCCTATTACTTTCACCTGGTAGGACCCAATAAGCTGCCCAGAGTGCTTACCTGATGCTGTTGCCAAACTTTTCTTTTAGATACTTAGCTTGATGTTAGGCAGCTCAACTTTCTTATTTTTCTCTTTCTAAGTGTCTATTCTGTGATTATCACTCTATCTTCCTTTATCACTTATTAACTAGTATTTCCTTTCCTTGCTTAACTGCTTAGTCAAAACTCAGGTTTTGCGTTTCAAAAGCTAAGGTGCATGGTATTTTTGACATCAGAACTATAGCCATAATAGTGACACACTACAAATATTTTTTAATTTATTTTTTATTCGATAGACATGGTCTTACAGTTAGGAGGGGTTCATCATCAAACAATCAAGAACAGCAGTGTAATGACAGAGCAAGCCAGTACTGGTGGCAGACCATGGTTTCCCCACTTTGGGTTCCCCATGGTTCCATGTTTCACTTTACTTAAGCCCCAAGTTAACTGGACTTCTCTTGGAAGTCATAGGTTCACACTACAAATATTAAAAGGAAAGCCTTTAGTTGTCAGTGTTTTGGATTGTAAAGAAATTTTTCTCTGTTTTCAGTTGAAACTGCTTGTTTTCATTTCCCAGCCTGTAAGAATAACCCTGTGTTGCTGAAGGAGTTTTGAAAAACTTTGCTACTTTCTGCCCTGAAATTTTATGTTGATGGAATATGGTTTTCTAAAAGATATTGTTGAATTTTCTTACTAAAGTCTTTTTTTTTTTCTGACTTGTTAGTCATGTTATACCAGTTTATTGCCTGGTATTTTATTTTTTTAACTGAAAATGAAAAAAATGCTAATGATGTTAAAAGCAGAACTCTGGAATGCTTTCTAGCACTGAACAGAGCTAAGCACCATGTATGCATTCTTTAATATAGTATTCAAAAACTCTTATGATAAACTGTTATTTTCTATATAGACGGGGAACCAAACTTACAAATATGCTAGGTAAGTGAACAGCTCTAGATAAATCTGGTATGCATGTATTACCACATTGAGTCTAAAGAAATAAAACAGAATGAATATATACTTTGAATGAAGGCCATTGGTTTTTTAAATTTTTTGTTAAGGAGTTGAGTTATTGTACAATCATAAATGCATATAAAGTAAAAATATGATATGCATATGTTCTTAAATCAGAATTATGAATGCCATTGTAATGATGAAGATAATTTTGATTTTTAGTGTAGACTTACAGAACTAAAATATATATTGTAAAACTATTCAGTAGCTGAAACTATTGAGTAAAGAGAATTTAAAAATGAAGTGATTTTAAAAAAGTTAAATTATCAGTAAAATGATCTAAAGGAGTAATTTTGCAAATAAGTAGAATTATATTGGAGAACAAATATCTTTAATAGAGAATCAAGTCAAGGAAATTAAAGTAATAGAAAATAGTAGAAGCAATATATGGAATTAATGACAAAGTCATCAATTTATTTAATAGTTTTAGTTTACAATAGTTATCTTTCTAAAAATAACCAATAAAAACAGATGGAAATATGGAACAGAAATGAAGAAAAACTATTTTGAGCTGGTTAAATGTATTTGGCACTGATTTTACTGTTTTAATTATAATGTTTGATTTATAAATATTACAAGTAATGTTTTGATGTAGATATTTGTGTTTATTTTACACATGTCTCTTTCAAACCTGATGTTTCATCTCTATTTGCGGAGGAATTAAAAAAAATAATGCCTAACTTTTAAGAATTAGTGATTACTGGTTCACAAACGAGTCTTCTGATAATAAATTAGTAAATTACTAAAAACTTCCTGTAAACACAGCTGCTAAGACCTGCCAGGGTGTCTTGGTTCCATTTTTTCATCTAAGGCTTGATAGGAATATACTGTTGCTTTCTGCTTAATTACTGCCTCCAGATAGAAAAGGAAAGGCCTTGAATTCAGCATTTGTATGGTCACATGGCCCTGTTCAGTCAAGCTCAATGCATGTTATATGATTGCCTGAGAGGAATAGAAAAGCTACTTTCTCAGTCTCTGACCAGAATATATGATAAGGCTTGGTGTCAAAAAGGGCAAGATGGGGATAACAGCAATTATGGCAGAGATGAAGTAGTTTCCTTGACAACCAGATTGAAGATTCATTGTGATTTATTATTTACTACTTCAAAACCTCATTCTGTGATTTAATTAAGGATTGGAGCTTCCATAAAATTTATGTTTTCCAAATTTGAGTGCCATGTTCTATTGAAAAGATGTGTACTGAAACAGTCGCAAACTGGCATTCTCAAAAAAGAACTTGAGCGTAGCCTCTAATTACACGAAAATTTATACAGGTCACTTACATAACAATTAACTGAAAATTATATGGATCTTAAATTGGGTAATGTTGTTAATCAATATTACTACTAACAATAACCACTTTGGGGATCTTCAAAGCAGGGTGGTTGCAACAAGTGAATTTTACATCTTTTGTTGAAAACAGCTTTGAATAGTTTGTACCTGATTTGTATTTCAATGTATCATTTTAATTTAAAAGTACACATGTTCTTTCTTTGCAATTACCTGCATAATTATACACTTTTTATATCATCCAAATTATAGTCTTTTAAATTTGGTTGTAATCAGATAATTCTTTGCCAGAAAGCAATAGTTCAGTCTCTAACGGTGAGTTAACCATCAGATAATTTTGTATTTCCTGTGTTTTCCTTTCCTAAATATTCCTGAGATACTTATTACCTTTAAATGGGCGACTTATTCAACATTAATTAATAATCAAATGTGATAAGATTTTTTAACATGTAGTTTTTATTTAAACAAGAAACCTTCTAAATAAAAATATTTTTAAACCTTTATTGAATTTCTGTGCAAAATGAAATATTTGCATGAACACTTTTTAATTAAAACAGTGTCTGCTCAGCTCGCTTACATTCTTTCTGTCAGAATTTCTGCCCGAGGATTCCATATATAATTAATGTAAGAAAAACAAGAGGATAATCCCTTGGTAGAAAACTGGTAATGGATTAAAGGACCATAGCTCTGCAATTCCAGGAATGTGACACACTTTCTCAGAAAGATGCACTTAGGCCTGAAGTCTAGAGATATTAAAGAGAGCCTCCTAGTGTAATTAGCTCAAGTAGACATTCCAAATATATTTTGTTGTTTGCTTAATATGGATTATTATAAGTAAATTCATGACTGATAGTATAAGTGATTTGGGAAGAATTATTACTTCGTTCAGAAGAGAGCTTCAACTGCCGTGGAAGCTGCAGATTTCTTACTTTGAACCAATTAATGTACAAAATGTGTGTTGAGAATATGCAGCACAGCTTAGCTTCCAAGGCAGTATGATCAATGTTTTATAGTGGTTAACATTGACATATCATAGTTGCGGAATATAGTAAAAATGCATGTAAGCACAGATTAGGTGCATGATCTTTGGAGTTTCTCTCAGCTTCAAGGTGTTCAGATAAATGCTTTTCAGTTACATTGGGATTGGACCCAGGGCCTTTGCATGCTAGGCAAGCAGTCTACCACTGAGCTACATCCTCAGCCCCCTCCAGATGAAAATTTAAATGCTTAACTTCTTAGCATGCTTTTTAAAATGTGTTATATGCAGATACTTTTTGAGATCAAAAGATAAAACAGATACAAGACTTGATATTCTGAGAGACTAATAGCTAAATATTATGAGTAATAGTTTGTAATTATTAGTAATGCTGAAATTGATAATTTTGGCCTATGTAAAAACTTTGAGAGCATGGAAAGCAAATGATTAGCTCTGATGGCTAGACTCAGAAAATGCCTTACGGTATTCTGTTCTTGAAAGATGAGTATGATTTCAGTCATTTGGGGTAGAGAATACAGGGAGTGAAGTAGACGGTTTTTAGGCCTTTAATGCCATCTTTAGGCATTCGGTGTTTATCTTAAAGCCCAAAGGGGACTGTCAAATACTTTAGGCTATATAGGTCATCAGGTGGTTGTTGAACTGAAGTGGAGAAAAGCCCAAAGGTGTGGAGAGCAAAGGACTTAGAATTTCAGAAGGGCCACACTTAATGGTGGCTAAGTGAGTCAGAATTGCCTTTTCTGATAAACAGTAAAATACGTCCATGTTTTTACAACATTCCATTGTAGTTTCACAACACATTGTCTCATTTTAATATTTTGGAGATATCAGAGCAGCTTCCCACACTTTTCCAAATTATGTAGTAAATTTATATGAAATATAGAATGATGGAAATGAGACCAACATAGTGGAATTTTCTGTGTTAATAAAACAAAATGTAGTGAGAAAAAAATGTTTTAACTGACTGGATATTTTCAGCGTATGCATTTCACATATTGTTGTTCTTTTAAAAATATTATGCAAGTTAAATAGTAGTCACAAGTTAGAAAACGACCTCAATGTGATTTTCTCTTATTTAAGTTCTTATCAGAACCTTCCGTTTCAGAATATGTATTCGTGATAATGAGAAATTTAAAACCTCACTTTTCCTGACATCCCCCACCGAGACAGCTTTCTGTCTTTTGTTCGTCTTATGTTTTATACATCTTTCTCTCACTGGGTGATGCACTTCTACTTCATACTTTTAAGACTGCGCTGCTTAAAAGTAGAAATTGCAGAATTTGTAGACTGTGCCTTACTGAGAACATGATGAGTACTCAATAAATGTTTCAGTAATAAATGAGTGAGCTACAAGCCTGAAATGTCCAACAAAAGTAGGGGTCTGGAAGGAAATTGAGCTTAAAAGATTACAAATGGACTTGTCTCAAGGAATTAAGACTGAAAATTTGATCTCATCTATATTTTGATATATGACACATTGTTGTTGGTTTGTTAACATGTATTTATTTAGTAGCTATCTTGTTAGGTGTTTGTGGTTGTGAACATGATAGCGATGGTCTCCATCTCATGCATATCTTGTTCCAGATCTTTAGTCAGAAAGCGCATAAATATAGTACGATGAACATTGGGAAGATAACACAAAAAATTCCTAATTATATCTGAGAAAATAGTGCAGTTTCTTATTAAAGATGGTTATATAATTTCCTGCGCTGAAGCTATTGGTATAATGTTTGTGATGGTACAATACCTTCCATTTTTGCACACCATAAAGCATTCAGATGAATTTGAGAAAGTGAATGGTAAGAATATTGAGATATAATAGATGTAGTCATTGACATAGGAAAGTTGTAGTGAAGTAGATCTCCTTCTTTTCATGTTCCACAGAGGGCATACCACACAGAATTCCCATATGTAATGTGTAGGAAAGCATATTTCCTCAAGAGCAATACACGAGAATTTTAGTAAGGTGATTAATTTATTCAACAAAGTGACTTTGTGTTTAGACACTGTAAAAGTAAAGGTGACCTAGGCAATAGACCAAGACAGAGAAACTTTTAGTGTATGTCTTTTGAATTCTGCAAAGGTTTTACAGTCTTTGATTATTCACTATGGTTAATAAAAATGCTGACAACTGAATGCTTGAAAAGTATAATATTTTTACATGTAATGATGTTTCCATCATTAAAGTATTTGTTACTAGCTTTAGATATTTGAAATTTTGCGTGTCACATTTCCAAGTATAATCTCCACTGGCATAACAGAACAATGTTACCAGGTGAGGGAGATAAGAAGTGAAACATGTAGGTGTTTTTTTTTTTTTTTTTTTTTTTTTGCAGGGGGGCGGAGGTTGCTGGGGACTGAACCCAGAGGTGCACTACCACAGACGTATATTCTTATTTATTTTAGAGTCTCGTTGAGTCTTGATTAATTTTTTATTTAGAGACAGTCTTACTGAGGCTTATTAAGTTGTTCAGGCTGACCTTGACCTTGTGATCCTCCTGCTGCAAATTCCCACAAAGTTGGGATTACATACATGTGCTACCACAACTGGCTAAACCTATGGTTTTACAAAACAATTTTAGGATGGCCTGTAGAAAATTTATTTAAAATAATACTTATGCTGTGTTAATGTGTGTTTGACATATTTAATTTAAATGCTCAGAAAGGTTTTGATTGATTTCTGAGGATTGCAGTGTTACCCATGAAGTAGGCTCACGGATACTAGTGAAGTGGCTGAAAATCAAAGTAACTGCTGATTTGACTTGACAAGATATGATGGCATAGTGAAAGGATTATTTAAGCCAGTCTTTCCAGATTCCTCCTGTGGTAATGTGACCCTAGATGAAATCTCCTTAGTCTCCTTTTTCAGAGTTGGAAATTTGATGGCAGGTATGTGTTAAATGGTTGCCTTAGTCAGGCGCTGTACTAGATGCGTGGGATAAAAAAAGTGAATAAATATCCATTGTGCCATCAAGGATTATCTTATACTGATTTAAGGGAAAAGCACATAAATATACAACTTTGAAGTTATTTGGTAAATGCAGGGAATCCCCATGGATGAGTTGTTAGAGTCATGTTATTGTGGAGGAGAGGTGGGGATTGCTTGGGTATGCAGTCATAGAACATTCCTTAGGAAGGTTTTTTAGTTTCTGTTCATTAAATGAAAGACATAAAATCTCACCAAACAACCAGGATATTATGTAGATTTTTTTCAAGGGTTACAGTGAGAATTATGTGTGTTAATATGCATTGATTCTAGAATATTCCAAGTCCTTGCAAATGATGTTCTGTTTTCTAGACCTGTTAACCAGTGGAATCCGTTTCTTTGTTCCTTTTAAGAAAGTATGGGAAAGAGGGAGGGAAAGCAGAGATTAGCTTAATTCTAATCACCTTTAATTATGATTTCATAAGCTGCAAGTTATTTACATATTATGAGTTATTCAATTATATCCAGTCCAAAATTTACCAGTTAGATTGTTTCCTTGGCTGGCTGGGGATGGAATCCTGAACTTTATCCATTTCACTAATGAAGCTACAGTCACCAGGTATTGAATCGCCACTGTTTAAGTATGCACACAAAGTTGAATATGCACTGTTTTGAGTACTTTGCATGTAACCTGTTTAATCTTCACAAAATCTGATGAACTGTGGGACCTATCATTGTTATTCCCTTTTTACTGATAGGGAAACAGAAATAAAGTTTGCACTCATAAGCAGGAACATTCCACAGGTAAATAGAGGAGTGTAGTTCAAACCCAGACAGTCTGTGCCAGAGAGTATACATCTGCAAGCAGCGTATGAATGACAGTTTCTTAGAAGTAAGCCTTCTTGTCACAGAAAACTAAGGTTTTCAAAGTATGTGTGCAGCAAGCAAATAGAGACCACTTTTGCTAACAGGCTTGAAGGGTCCTTTCTTGGCATCTTGGGCACCCTGAGGAATAAAGGTTTACTAGCTCCTCTTCTCATTTTGTTCAGCTTGATGCACAGGGAGGTGAATGTGGGTCACTTCAGGCCTGGTCCTTTAATATTTCTCTCTTTTCTCAATAGATTACTTATCTTTGGAAAACCTGACATTTATTAGTCTGGTTTTAAAGGTTCTGTACACATAATTTGTATAACTGCAAAACTTATCATTCTATCATTGAATTAAATATTTTGATGATTTCATGGTAGAGGAGAAAGCTCTTGAAGGAGTGATCTAAAAGCTGAGCTTATAGGATGGAATTGCAACTAGGGAAAAACAGTGTGAAGAACGTTATAGATATAGTGATGCATATCCAGATTTTAAATAGTGAATAAATTAAGACTCAATTGTATAGTGTAAACAGATTAACTTTGTCATTTAAATAAATTATATGTCATCACCAAGTCACTGGATTTTCTACAACAACATCCTGGCACAATGAGCATTTGCATCTCTTTTTAGTATGAGTAACATTGCCAGAGAAATAGTTCTTTCATCTGCCTTTTGAATGTGAAAGTTACACAACAGCTAAGTGCCAGCTCTGGGATGTGTAGGGAAGAAATCTAGACTAAGTTGGGGACATTTGGAACAAACTGCAAGAATGGAATTACAGGTCGGGAGAGGTAGGGATTAGGAAGAACCCATTCAGGCTATAGGGATATTTTGCTTGAGCCAAATACTTTGTTTCTCATCCCATAAATATTTTTGGGCACAGGTCACTTAGGAAATGTATCACAGATACATTAAGGGAACTTCAGTGTAGGGAGTATAGGTATATGCAGTCTTTGCAAAGGCCATGACAATCTTTGTGTCCACATAGAAATCTGATATACAGTATTTGATAGCTCGATCAGGAAGCTTAAAGAAACTTTGATATTTTCACTTTGGTTTTTGGAATGAGGTGGTGTATTTTTGTATTGCTCGCATAAAGGCGTTCAGATTTGCCCTTACCTTTCTAGACTTATTGCCCTTTAGATCATTTGTCCCCTTTAACTCAGGGTTGCCAGCTAGTTTTCGTGAGCTCCCTCATTACTGAGCTTCATGAACGGGGTCACTGTTGGGCCAGAAAGAGTCCCCATTTTCTGGGTTCCCTTACCTCCATGCCTCTGTACACAGGAGTAGATTTATAATTCTTTTGCTTATATATTTGGGAACCCATTCCTAAATCAATACATCTTATCATAGCATTACTTGTAATATTTATCTTCTATTATTTAGTATATGATGTTGATTGTGATTTTTTTTCTTTTTTTAGGAATGTATCATATTCCATTTTATCAGTGTACATTTAAACCACTTCTCTATTTTGGAAGTTTAGTTTGTTTCAATTTTCATAAATATCTTTTTTTGCTACTTTTTTCATTACAAAATTTTTATTTTAAGCAACAATAATGTGTATTCATTTTAAGAATATGGAAAATACAAACAAGCAGAAGATTTTATTCATTATCCTAACACTGAGACTGAATTTTTTAATGTGATACTGGGAATTGAACCCAGAAGTGCTGTATCGCTGAGCTATATACCCCACCCCTTTTTATTCTGTGGCAGAGTCTTGCTAAGCTGAATAATCTGGCCTTGAACTTGCAATCCTACTACCTCAGCTTCCCGAGCTACTGGGTTTACAGACGTGTGCCACCATACCCTACTGGAATGAACATTTTGTCTCTCATCCTTCCCAAGTTTTTTGTAAGCATATATGTAATATACAAATGCATTCTTACCTTTCAAAAATATGATATTCTCATATTACTTAGTAGCCCTTTTTTCCATTTTATAACCTATCAGAAACCTCTTTTTTACAATGGGTCAATCTGTCCTATTCAAAGACAGAGACTATTAGATAGGTTCAAAATACAACAAACAACCAGATGCAGATAACAAGAGATACCTCTAAAACCACTAACAGCAACAGGTTGTAAGTAGAAAGATGGACAAAGATATATCAGGAAAATGCTAATAAAAAATGCTTTTAGGTTAGAGTTCATTGTTATATCCATCAGACTTTGTACCAACATGGTGAATTAATTCAGTACCATTGCCTAGTTTTCAAATAAAGACACTGGCATTAGAAATGATTTACCAAACCACATAGTTCTTTCAGGAATTCTAAGCCAAATCAGGTTAACCCCTTCTCCAGATGTTTTCTTTTTTAGCTGTAAAATAGGTACCCATTGTAGAATTAAATACTTCAGTAATGTTTGTATAGATCATTAAATTAATGTTAGGAGAAAGGAATACTTAAATGGAGCATTTTGAAAATGCAATTATCCACCTAATCATATCCCCACCTCCCATATTACATCGCCTTTCAGCACTTTGGTAAGTAGAGAACTTAACACTAATGATCTTGTTCGTCCTTATTTAATTAGCTTTGTGATAAACCACAAGAATCATGTTATGCTATCTATAACCTGTTTCTACTCAATATCAAAACTCCATCGAGAAGAGGGAACTGTAGTTACATTCACTTTTTTTTGCCTAAACTATTTGGAATAATAGTTGGCAAATATTTTTGTCAGTCACTAAATAGTAAATATTTTTGACTTTGTTTGTCAAAAGAGATAACCAAGGATATCATAAAGGTTTTCAGAATAAGAGAAATAAATCCCTTAAAAAATTGACAATTAAAAATTTTGTTATAGAACACTGAAACGTGAATTCCAGATAATTTTCATGTGTTGTGAGATATTGTTCTTTTGTTTTTTTAAAACGTTAAAGGTTAAAAAGCCGGGCTGGAGCTGTGGCTCAGCAGTTACAGTACTTGCGGGGCATGCATGAATATGCCAGTTCAAACCCTGGCACAACGTACACAATGAAGTTCTGAGCAACAAAAGCCACATGAAAAGCTAACTAAAAGTTGTTTATTTCTCTCTCTCCCTCTCTCTCTCACTGTCCCTCTCTCTTAAAAAATGCCATTCTTTGCCGTATGGTAAAACAAGTGGTCAGAGTCATATTTTGAATATTGTATGTGGCTAATCTGATAGAACAAATCTGTATTTTATTTGCAGAACATTTGAGTAATTACTATATTTTAGTATAAAATAATACACAACAATTTCATAAAGAAAGTGAAGTGCATTTGTAAGGAAACTTAAGTTTTGCCAGTTCAGCTGACCCCAGAAGTAGAATTCAAAACATCCTCCCTTTTTCATTGCCCAAATTCTTTTTTAATGCTAATTACTATCTTTTATGTGTCAATCATGGAAATAGGCACAGTGGATATTAGTCATGATTAGTCATCTTAGTCATGATGCTACACAGATTTGGGAAATGTACTTTTCTGAAATACGCCTGTTTTCATTATAAATCAGATTCATCTAAACGTACTCTCATTTTATGATAAGAAGCATTTGATTGCTCTTGGAACTCTTATTGAATAGTAAGGGTACTTTTAAATCTGGTAACATTGAGAGTCATAGGGATGAAATTAAAAGTATTTGAGGTTGTAAAGAGAAATAAACATTTAAAGTACCAGGGAAGGGGCATTAGAGTCGTACACGAGGGCACAGTAACAGTGGCTCAAATAGGATTGCTGTGAACTTTTTTTCCCCCTGGAACTCCTTGTAATCTCTGGGTCTAGAAGTTGGAACTGCTCTGTTGCCTCTGCACTGTTGGTACCTGTGGGGAGCAAGTATGAAAGACTACAATGGGCCTTAGTGTGTAGGGGCAGGGCCTGTACCATTGGATGTGCTACCATGCTGTTTCTTAGTTCCCTTGATGTTCAGCTTGACAGTTAAATACAAGAAAGGATATAATTTTAACTCTGCAGAAAAGTAGTATTATTTCTCTTTTAAGGAAACATTTTGTAACTTTGCAATGTCAGATTAAATGTAATTCCCCCCCCCCCCCTTCCTGGAATGGTATGGTGGCACAGATTTGAAAAGTTGAGTGTGTTCTTTAAAACTTCATCATATCATTAAAAATTGAACAAACTTTAATAGCAAAACACAAAGATGAAAACTCCCAAACTAGTCTTGAACTCATAGTTCCTAGATTGTCATTTAAGGAATGATTTTATAACTTACATACTATTTTGAGCTTGGTTTCTGTCCCAACTTATAGATCACAGTTCATAGAGTTCTACGTAAGTCATGTGTTTGCTTCAGGGAAGACTTGTAAACTGCATGGGCTTTCTGTAGTTTGTAGGAATGGTGGGATGAGGGAGCTTTAATGATTTGTTTGACTTATTCCAGAATGTGCTAAGGACACATACTTCAGGAATAAATGATGAGTATTAAACACTTGGTACTGTTGTTCATTCTTTTCTTTTTTTTTAAGAGAGAGGAAGAGAGAGAGAATCAATTTTATTCATTTTTTAATTTGGCCTTTGTTTCTCCAACATTTAGTTGTGCATGTGGTGGTGCTAGGATTTGAACCCGGGACCTCGCACATGCTAGGCAAATTATCCTACCACTGAACCACCTCTCCATCACCACATCCATTGCATCTTGAATTGAGGTTCACAAAGTGGCCTGGCCACTGCATTTGGTTTCCCTTATTAAGGTGTTTTGAAGGTTCTTAGTGGTCCAGCAGTATTCATTGAGAAAAGTAATAATACAATAGTTATGGTGTTCACTGGAGTATTGTTTGTTTGCTTTTGCCTTATTGTTTTGTCTTATTATTTGGTTAGTTGTTCTCACAAGCTCCAGGTAACTTTTAGAAATTGATGTTTATATCTGTGAGATAAAAATAATCTTCAGTTGTTAGAGTCTTATATATTAGTATTAGTGTGTTCACTTAAAAAAAAAAAAGAGTCCTAATTTTCAGAGTCCTTTGAGGTTTTAGGGGAAAAACCATACCTTTTTGAAAGTTTGTAGGAAGAAGACCATGGAATGTCTGACACTTTTAAATGATCAAATTGTTAGCGTGGTTAACAATTTGTGACAAGAGCTGAGACTGATTTCAGGTTGTTAATCTTTTCTGCCTAAACTGTGAAATGCATAAGTCACAGGAGCGCACAGGGGGAAGTCACAGGGGGAAGTTTTTCTCCTGTAGGACGGTTGGTTGAGTCAGCTGTGGTTGGATGTGCCAGCATTTGGTTCCTTTTTGGGAATGAGAGAAATGAGGGGGTGGTTTCAGTGCAGTTTCAATGTTGTTAACACCTAAGTTCTGGGGTTGGTATTAATTGCCCCTCTTATAGATACCTTTGATGAAGAAGAGTTTGCAGGGAGCTCCTTATACCTATAGAGTTCGTTGTTGCCTAATAAAAGCAAATTAATAAGGGAGCCTTACACACATTCACATAAGTTGTTGTCCCTCTTGCTCTTCCAGTTTAAATGTACGCTTTTTGAAAACGAAATTTTAGGTAGTAGTTTTATGGCCTTAAAAAAATTGATGTTGTTTATGTTTAAATATAGCATGATAATAACAAAAAGATATAGAATCCAATTTTTGACACTCCTTGATCTGGAGTGGGGAAGAAGTCTCTGCCCTGATTAGCCTTATTCATCAGATTTTAACACAGCTGATCATGGCATGAGTCACTAGATGGGAAAACAAATGTCACATTTCTGCATTTTTGCTTATTTAATTGTTTTAAAGTACCAATGGTACTCTGAGGCTGGGTAGGAGAGCCAATGGAATTTTTGATAACAAAAGGATTGCAAAAGAAATGATGAAGTATGAGATCATATTAAATAATCAATATAGATGTGGAAGGAAATTGTTGTAATTGAGATGACTAAATTGGTGTTTTGTTGTTTTGTATTTATCTTGAGGTTTTTTTTTTGTTTGCCTGTGAATAAATTATGCAGAATCAGTTGAGAACTCTAATTTGGTAGTACAGTGTGAATGACCTAAGTTATTGCATTTCTGGTAGCAACTTATTAATGTTAAACTGGTTTTAAATAATTATAAAAAAATAAGAATCGAAAACAATAGCTCCTGTTTCCCTGAGGAACATGGGAGGAGGTAGTTACTAGTCTGATTTTTTTTTTTTAAACAATTAATGACCACAGCTGTGGGATGGTGTTGAAGAAGTGCCCAGGCAAGGGCACTTCTTCATATTGGAATGCACTGATGAGGGGGCTGTGGTGAAGATACAGTCTTTGTCATGTTTGTATTTGTATTTCTTTACATCTGGATATTTTATATTTTCTGATACTATGCACACCTTAAATGGAACTGTCAAAAACTTTCGATATTTGTAAAGTTAAAACTGTAGAGTTTTTTTCCTCCTCCAAAAATAAATTTTATTTATTTGACATCTTTTTGAATATAGGATTTAAGTATAATGCAAAGGACAAAATAACGTGAAAATTGAATGCCTGCTGTGTTCCAGGCATTTTGTTGGAAATCAAGGATACAAAAACAAATATTATTTATTCACTTTCTATTGCAAAGCTGTGTCCATAATGGGAAGAAATACAAATCTAGAGACATGTAAGTTAGAGAGTGCTTCTCACTCTTAGAAGAGCTCACACTATACCCACTTATTTAACATATCTTTACTTTGTGTCCTCTATGAAGAGCACCACAAATTGGCCCTTTACTAGGTTTGTATTTATAGTGTTGAACCTGGTAGACAGGACCACTGTCCTCAAGGACATGCCCTCTATGTAAGTTAATCAGACGTGAAGATCAATAGCTTTGCTTTGCTTTCTTTTTTTTTAAATTTGGTACCAGTAATTGAACCTAGGGGGACTTAATCATTGAGGCATATCGCCAGCCCTTTTTATTTTTTGTTTTGAGACAGGGTCTTGCTAAGTCACTTAGGACCTTGATAAATTGCTGAGACTGGTTTTGAACTTGGGATCCTCCTGCCTCAGCCTCCTGAGTCACTAGGATGTATGCCACCACATTGCTTTAGGATCCTTATCCTGATCCTTTTTTCCTTGGTCAGGGATGCCTTGAACTGGTTTATGAAGGGTAATTGTTGTCTGCCAGAGGATATGTAGAACATCCTGTGTGGAGTGAGTAGTTTCAACATTGGCACTGAGTAATTGGGTGATATCAAGGCTTGACATGAAATTCAGTCATTTAAGGAAGCAGATAAGTATTCTACCTTTGTGAACTTTGGACAAGTTGCAACTATGTGCTGAGACTATTAAGAGTGTCTCTTTTGTGACATATGTTATTTTTAATAGACATGCTTGTCAGGAATTTTCTTTTTAAAGTTCAATATTAAACTGATAGTATTTCATAACTTAAATTGGTATGTTTAAATGGTAAGTTGTGAATTATTACTCAGTGGTAGATAATTTAGAAGTTTTTAAGTGGGCAAGATCAATTTCTTTCTAATAAGGAATTTAATCCCAAATGTTTTGAAGGACTAATAGTGCATGCTTTCTTCTTAACATATTGAGTGGCTTTTCAGAAATGGTAATATTTGAACCTAACTGCTGATGGGATTGTAAAATTTGTATTTTTTACTTTAGAGCATACCAGATATCCAGAATTTCAAACTCTTGGCAAATACCTAAGTTAAAGCTTATTTCTTTAGTTCATGTACTTTTATTACACAATTGTTAGATAGTTGTAACGTGTTTCTAATAGGAATCATAGGATTCCTATGATTTTGCTTAACAAAATGTTGTAATTTTTAAAATATAAAATCTGTAAATATTCTACATTTTTTTGACATGCTTGATAATTTTTTTTATTTTATTTATTTATTTTTAAAGCATGCCAGGTGAAGCTACCCCTCTAAGAGAGAAGGACAGTGAGAGAGAGAAAAAAGAGAGAATCTCTTTCACTTAGTTTTTCATATGGCTTTTGTTGCTGACAGTTCATTGTGTACATGGTGCTGGGGCTCAAACCCGTGTTCCTGCACATGCCAGGCAAGCACCATAACCGCTGAGCACCATGCTGGATAATGTTAAACATCAAAATTAGTGGTTTTTTTTTTTTTTAGACTTATCTTAGATAGACAGAACTTCTCAATAAAAATGACAGAAGAAGCTCAGGCTTATTTGTGCTGAGATAATTATTTTATAGTGAACATGATCTTTAATTTAACATTTCTTTTGCAAAAAGTTCCATATTTCTGTGAGGATTTGGTGTTTCATGCTCACCAAGTTTAGTTCCAAATTGGTCTTCTGTGGGCCAGTGTGCCTATACTGCAAAGTGACAATGGTATTCTTTTATTCTTAGCATGAAAACAAGGTCATAGGTAACAGTTTTTTACCCTCTATCACAGAAGAAGCTTGTCAAAGTTGTATGTTAATGAACACAAAAGAGTTATTTAGGATTTGATTAGTAGTTATTTCTGAAAGGAACTAATTGAATAACTGAAACAACAGAATGACCTACAGACGTAAATGAAATTGAGTTTTACTTTGGGTATAAAAAGTTTTGTTATATATTCTTGAATATTAAAATAGTGTTTAGATGACTCTATGAATATGCAGAGATTAATGAAACAGTTGAAGTATTAGTGAGTTAATTTATTTTTGAGATTTACTTTTAACATTCATTTTCATTTTAGAAGAAATCTCATTAATATGTATAAATAAGAATAATTCTGAGACTTCATACAGCAGCCCTACTAATAGACTGAGGCTTGAGTTAATGTTTCAATACAGCTTGGAGTCACAGCCTCAGTCCCAAAGAAGTCCCTGATAATCAAAGAGCATTGTGCTTCCTGAGGCCCTCAGACAGCATGAGTAGTAGCATCCATGACAGGGTTTAGTTCAAGGTAATTAAGAAAAACAGTTCCAGAAAAGTTGAAGTTTTTGTATTACAGCTTAATAATGCTTATTATAGGAATATATAATTTTATAAAAATGTGTAAAGAACAGACTGAATGGAGATAATGGTAGAAAAGCAAAATGTTGTTAATCCAAGAGCTTCAAGGCCCCTGCAACCAAGTATCCTATTTGGTGCCAGAGCGCCATGTGATCTTGCTTGTACATAATATGAAATCCAGTGATGAGATTCCAATTCTGGTCTTAGAGTTCCCACCCAGTAGCAATGCATCTGCTTATTGGGAGTTCTTTCCTGAATATGGATGATTTCAGTCCTAAGTCACTGCATCTGTTGCTGGGAGGTATTTATTCCAATCACTAGCCTAACACACAGAGTTACCGCTTGCCATTTTATAGCTGTGGGGGGAGTAAACCGTCTTTTCAGAATCATTTGTTCACAGAGGAGAAATGGAGCAAAACAGTTCATTTTACTCGCAGCACCGCTATTTGGTGGTATTCACATTTGCCCAGCACAAAGCTGCAATATTGATTTTTTGCTTACTGGGCCTCCCACTAGTTCTTTCTTCAATTGTCGGGATTGCAAGATGGATTGGATTACACTTTGCTTGTTGGGATGCTTCTTTCTTTTCTTTGTTGAAATAAAAATAGATTGCAAATACAGTTTAAAATAAATATAGTAATGGTGTGGTTAACAGGCTTTAATTGGAGATTTCTTTATGTTGATTATGTTGATTGAGCCATTTCACTGAGCACTTGGACGCGTGACACACTCTTTACTTTTCTGCTACTCTTTTTCACACAAGAATGACAGCACCCACTACGCCCTAACTCTGTTATTTACAACAGGCTGGGTTTCAAACCTTAATTTCATTCTTACTGATTACGTTACCTTGGAAAATGTACTCTTTCTCTGCCTCAGTTTCCTCTTGTAAAGTGGTGATAATAATGGTCCCTATCTGTGTGGTTGGTTTGAGGATTTTTGGTAAGTAAATATTTGTACAGTCCTTAAAGGAACTTCTTTCGGTTGTAGTATGAAGAAGATTCCTGCAAAACAAATTTAAAAAAGGACAATTATTAAAAAAATCTTCATTTTGGCCTCTGAAAGTTAACCAAAGCCAAACAACTAGTGGGGAGCATATACTTATGAAAATCTGCCAGAACTTCCGGTATGAGCAGTGAATTTGAAAACGTTCCAGTGCGAGGCTGCTCCTACCCCTTATCACTCAACCTTAGCTGTCGTTATAGTAGCTTCATCACGGCAAGGGTGGCCTTCCAAAGTAGTGGCTTTGCTGCCAGGGATAGTGGGCTAAATTTGAAGCTGTGTGTAGAAACCAAGGCTCGAGAGTGTTGTCAGCGAAAGTAGTACACACTGTAGGAAAGAAACAGACATCCCTCCCCGTCCTGTCGCTCTGCTATTCTTTGGTGTCGTCCTGGTTGGAAGGTGCTAACAGGCCCCTCAGAAAATGAGAAGCCATCAGTTCTCTATGCATTTGTGACTTACTTAAGGAAGCTGCACACACATTCACAGAGATTTGACAGGCTTGTCAGAAAGCAAATTATTGAGGCTGCTTTGAAAACTACCTGAACTTAGAATACTCTTCTGAACAGATGCTCACATAGCAGAGTGGAACCTTGCTATGAGCTCATAGTTCTTGTGCAAAGTTTATGTCCAATCATTGGCTGACCACTAGACTATAAAGAAAGGGTAGCTTCTAGGAGTTCAGGCTAAAAGGTAAAGAGGGAAAAAAATGCAATGAGCAGAGATGTAAGTGGCTGCACACCATGAGGGGGGAGATTCTGTAGATCGATCCAGTCAGGACACTAAAAAGAAAATGCCAACAGCTTCAAATATGAATCCAGAGTTGTTAACAGAATATTATTTGTATATATTTTTCAACAATAAAAATTTTACAACATATGCAAAGAAATAGGGACTTGACCTGTACTCAGGAGAAAAAGCATTCCCTAGAAACTGCCTCTGATGTGGGCCCAGATGATAGATTTAGCAGATAAACATTTCAAGGCAGCTATTATGAATATGTTCACTATATTAGAGAATTAAGAGAAAATATCATGACAATAACTTAATAGATATGGAATCTCAGTAGAGAAATGAAAATTATTTTTAAAAGGTCTTAGAGAAATTCTTGGAACACCTTAGTTGTACCATTATGTTGTAAGTAAGTTAGCATATTCCTCCCCCTGAATCCCCCCATACATTTATCCCAGCTTCATCTGAACCTGGAGATTCTGATTCAGTAGATCTAGAATAGAACTTGAAACTTTGTTATAAAAAGTTTCACTTACAGCCATGCTTATGATCCTGCAAACTAGCAACAATAATTAAGATTACAGGGCTCAGTTTGAAAGTCAGAGTTTCATAGTAAATGCTGTTTTTTTGACAAATCAGTAAGAATTGTGAATTATGTACAGCACCAACTCAATCTTTTTATTTATTTATTTTTATTTATTTATTTTTAAAAGAGAGGGACAGTGAGAGAGAAACAACTTTATTTAGTTTTTCACATGGCCTTCGTTGCTACAACACTTAGTTGTGTACGTGGTGCTGGGGTTTGAACCCAGGTCCTCGTGCTTGCCAGGCAAGCACCGAAACCACTAAGCCACCGCTCCAGCCCCCAACTCAGTCTTTTAATAGCATGTTCTAATATTCCTTGCATTTCCTAATAATATAATTTATTCTCTAATTAGGGAATTAAAATTGCAACTCACTTCTGCCTTTAAAATAGGCTGTGCTCGAAAATATTATTTGATGTCCCTTGTTTCCTTTTCCACACAATGTTTGCCACAAATAAATATCAGCTTCTGAAGATATACACTTTCATTTAAAACAAATAAAATAATACCAATTTAAGCTTAGTTATGTTTGCAATACAGGAAAAGGGGAAAAGCCTGTCTGTCTCTGTTGCTTTTTTTTTCTCTGTCTCCCACACATCCTTATGGAACTGGGCCTGCTTACTGCTTGTCCTGACATTTGCCCAGCTGTTTCTCAGTTCCCTCTTCATTAATAGCCCACCTTACATATACATTAAGTGTCCTCATAATACCACAGATATCAGTGAAAATTCCCTGAAGATTTCCCCCCATATATAGTATTATTTCCCTTCTGTTTCCAGTCTGGTTACACCTTTTCTCAGTAGAACTGTGGGCTTGACCACAGTATATGAAGATTTTGATGTGGAAACTGATCCATAGGTGGTATCACACCAGGCCAGTATAGTGTGGTTGTGTGGCTTGTAAATACATATTTGATATCCTTGGCTTTATCTCTTTCTACCTTTTGTCCTATGTTCTGTAGTTTTATAGGGATCCTGTTTGAAAATTGTAGTTCAAACTTCAAATTATAATGTTTTATTTCCTTGAAAAATCCTTTTTTGGTGGCTCACACGAGTCAGTCTGCGTTGGACTGAATATAACATGTATAAATTCATATAGCCCTTTAAACATATTTTTTTTTTGCTTTTCTTTGCTTTATTTGCCTGAGTATATATTGACAGTTTTGTTTTTTTTTTTACATAAAGTAGTTAATAATGAATATATTTTGACATTAAAATCAACATAAAATAAAAAAAAACTTTTAACATTTGTATAAAGAGAGAAATGTATAAAAAGTCAGGTTCTGCTTATTAAAGTAATTAAGAATCCAAAATATTATATGTACTTGTGTGCCTTTTTTTATTATTGGTTCAACATCATCTAACATAATGAAGGGATCCATACATGCATACGTATTGACAGAGTTGCTTAAACCCAATCCTAGTCCATGATCTCCTCTGCTTCCCCCACTCTGGGAACTCATGACTCCTCTGTAGTTCTCCCAAGTTACAGATAAAAATGACCATATACATGCAATTTAAACATTGTGATTACTAGATTTATGCACCTGCCTGGGTATATTTGGGCTTCTCACGAGAGTCAGGTGTACTCTATAGTCTTTTTTTTTT
>PVKS010013793.1:0-49930 GCA_004027875.1 Aplodontia rufa | reverse complement strand
AGAAAATAGGAAAATAACTACTTTGCCTTTCTTGCATAAAGGATTACAGAATTCTGCAAATTTGAAAACCTTTATAAAGACACAACAATGACTTCAAATTTGGACTTCCAAATTTCCTTACTTATTTCTAAATCTCCAAAATGGTTTCTGAATGATCCAAAGTGGCATATTAATTCTACATAGGCAATAGGGGAGTTAGCTGCTCTGTTAATGGCTTGGGCAGGCATTTGTATCTTCTCTCTCAATTTCTCTCCCTGCCTCCCATGTCAGTCTCTCTCTTCATGAATACTTAAGAAGTCAGCCGTGGTGAACGCTGGCCACGCTCTAGCTACCCTCTGTCTGACCTTTGGGACAATGTTTACTATGACCATGTTGCAACTCATGGTGCTATAACCTGCATCTCTACTCTGTTCCTTTCCCTTTTTATGTCTTCTTGCACTCTGTGCTTTCTACAGAGCATTGTTCCATGTTCAAACGTGTCCTACCGAGCACACACACGGGGTGACTGCTGCAGATGCTGGCAAGGTGACTGTGTTAATTAGCTCGCTGCCTTTTCAGTGGGAGAACACGCTGCAGCTGAGAGAGCAGGGCATATGTGAGACGCATTATCATAGTGCTTGCAGGGACAAAGGGAGGAAAGAAAACAGAGTGGTAGGAGACATCGAAGGGCTCCAAATCCTGTGCAGAACTACCGACTGGTGCAGTCACATGGGAAGACACAAGAACACTCAGTGACACAAGGGTTGGATGGTTTGTGCCCACCTCTCTAACTAAATGAAGAAGAGAAGCTCCCACTTAGATTAGGGAGCTGAAAAAATGTGAACAATGTTGTTTGGAAAACAAAGTAAGTTAGTGCTATTTCTGGTTTTATTTGATTTATAAAGTCTACAGATCTGTAATTGTGCATTATTAGGACAACAATACAAGAAGATGCATGTGGAGGGAGCAAAATGTTTTCTCTGCTTACACCAAAAGGCCTATTATAGAAAGATTTAGTGAGTGATGAATCCCTTTTTTTAAAAGAATACGTTGACCACATTTTCATTTTGAATTTTTTTAAAAAATTTTTTCCAACCCAAGAATTTTCATTAACACTGACCCCCATAGGGAGTTGTAATTAAGTGATCAATAATGTTGCCCCATTGCTATGAAAAAGTGGGAGGAAACCTTCTGAAGCAGGAAAGTGGACTTTTGTTAAATTACAGATCAGGGGACTTTAAAATGAATCCTAGGAAAAGTTCAGATTTTTAAAAATATTGCATTTGGTAAATATTGTGGAGAAAAATTATGTCAAAGAAATCAATTAAGCAAGGAAAGTGTCGTTCTCTACTTGGGTAGAGCCAGAACACAAAGCAAGAATGTTTCTTTCTTTTACATTTCATATTGTAGACCGTACTCAGGTTAAACTTGTCAGTCAACTCTTCAGGTCTGTGGGTTCCACAAAACATGGATCAAAATTATTCAGAAAAAAATGTTGTACCTACTGTTAAAACTATGGATGTTTCAACGCAGCATTACCATTATTTACAAAGCATGTACATTGTAAGAGATGTCATAAGAGATGTGGAGATGACTTAAAATGTCAAGGATGATGTACGAATTTTATACATGCCATACAAGACTCATGCATCCTGGGGTTCTGGTATCTGCAGGGCTCCCAGAACCCATCCCCCAGTGATACCAAGGGCTGACTGTAGTTAGATCTACTACTTTTCAGTGCGTTTCTTAAGGGAGTTTTGTCAAGAGTTTGGAAAAACAAACTCATGTGCTTTCCTATTTTATCTTTCCACACAGAATCTACCTCTCTGGTCAGCTTGAGAAAAGCCATTTGCAGAGGATGCGTATCTGGTGAGTGTGATTAGAATTGCTATAGACTGTGGTCCTGGACACAGAGGCTCCGTCACTGCTGGAACCTGCCAGAGATGAAAATCCGTAGTCCACACCACAGCCCTCACTGAAACAGAGACTCCAGGGTGCAGCCCACCTCTCTGTTTAATCACCCTCCAGGTGCTTCTAAGGTGTTGTCAGGCTTAAGAACACTGCTGCAGAAAGAATCGAAGAGAAAGGAGGAGGAAACTGAGAGAAAGACCAGTTCTTATCTGCCATCAAATCCTGAGCTGGGTGGTAGGTTGATAGGCCTGAAAGCCAGCGTCCTGAGGACAAAAGGATTTTCTAGTCCTTAGCTCTTATTAACAGAAGGTGAGCTAGCCAGGTGAGTAGGTCATAGATTTTTTTTTTAATTAGGCAAGTTAGATAAAATCCTCCTCCTCATCACCCAGAAAGAAAATAGAAAAAGAAAATCAGAATAAAAGAAAGAGTGAAGATCTGCTCCCAGGGATCACCATCCTGTAGAAGCTTTCTGGATGCTGGGAGCCAAGTGCTCCCACTAACAGGGCTGGGGTTGCCAAGTGGAGTGGCCCAGCATTAGGAGGGTAGAATGTGGAGGCTGGGAAGTCAGAGGGTCTACTTTGCATTCCCAAGCTGCCTCTGGTTTCCAAAGGGCATCCTGTGGGGCCTACTGGTACTTGACTGAGAGCCAAAAGGGACCTGTAGTAGAAAAGAAAAAGGTGACCCCAAAGGTGAGGTTGCAGGGTGGCTAGCCCAGGACACAGTGGTCACTTAGAAGGATCTGCAGCAGCAAAGTCACAAGCAGGTTGAGTCCATGGGCAATGTCCCAGTCCTGACCTGGACAAGAGGCGCCTGGCCCACATCTTATACTTTCGTGGGCACAGAGTAAGATAAACACCCAGACAGATATCAGTTAAGTGAAAAATAAATATTCAGAATGAAATCACGCAAAATCATTGTTACTAACATGCATGGCCAGGCCTATGTGATTTTATATGGAATAGAGGAATGAAAAACATGAACATGGAGAAGCAACTAATTGTTCCAAAGATACAGTCCCCGGTCAAAAAAGGCCACGTGCCCATGTGCACCGTTCTGTGAGGTTAGAATGCAAGAGCAAGTCCATCACATAGGATCCAGCACACCTGCCACCTCAATGTGACCAGTGCCATTCAGGTGCTGGGGAGACACCTCACATGCTTTGCTCTACGATCCCCAAAAGTACTGTGACTCCCCAGTGCTGTGATGGGGGCGGGGGCTCCATTGCAGACTTCAGAGCGGGACGCCACTTCACAGCAGGCAGACTGAACACAGGGTACACGCAGGGTGCAGATTCCTCCCTTCCAGCAAGAACACCATGGCATCTTCCTAGAAGTCCCAGGTGTTCATTTTCCTGCTTCTTCCTATTCTGATTCAGGACCTCAGGCCTCTCAAGATTGAGCGTTTTATGCCCAGCAGATGCTCACTATGTGCAGGAGACAGATTTCCTATGGGTCACAACAATGATGATCTTTGGAACAATCATAGATTACAGACCACATTTTCTGAACGGGCCAAGGAGGTGGCTCTCCGTAAACACATGTTAATTCGATTTTACAACCACTTTAGTGAGCACACTGTTAAGTAAATAAAAATGACAGAGAAAGTACTCAAAGACCGATCTGTGTTCTTGCAGGAAAGTGAAATTCATTTTCAAGCCATCCTATTGGTTTCAAATGTTGTTTGCTATAATGACTAATAAAGCAAAAAACCTACTAACTTTAGTGATTATTTTTTTTTATTTTATTTTATTTTTTAATGCCAGGGAATGAACCCAGGGAAGCTTAACCACTGAGCCACATCCCCAGCCCTTTTTAATTTTTCATTTTGAAATAGGGTCTCACTAAGTTGCTTAGGTCCTCACTAAATTGCTGAGGCTGACCTCGAACTTGCAATTCTCCAGCCTCGGCCTCCCAAGTCACTGGGATTACAGGCTTGTGCCACCATACACAACATGGTTTTAGTTTTTTAAAGTTCTTTTTTTAATTTTAGAAGAATATACTTTGCCTAAATTCAAACAAACTTCATATGGAATATACCAAAACTGTGACACCTCAATTAAAAGAAAAAAAGAAAATTGAAATAAAGGGGGAAAACCTATTTGGCTGATTGTGAAGATTTTTCTAGAAATAATCTCCAAACTATTTCTATGGAGAACACTTTATGACCACTGCCTCTCAAGGTCTCATCTCCTCTAACAAGAGGTCTGAACCTGTTGAGTAGGACATAGTTATTTTCATTTCCCAAAATACCATTTTCAAGAATTGAAATTTTAAAAAATTTTTAAGTTGTATGGAACAAAAGAGACGATGACAACTATGAATTACATATATATGGTACTCATATGATGAAACTGAGTAATTTGTAATAATTTCTTTAACAACATTTTATTATGCACACCTGCCCATTACAATGTTTGAACATGTGCAAAAAATCATGAGTTAGTACCAAATCAAATATTGCTTTACATTTTTTAATTAACAATTCTGGTTGTGTTGTTATTCCTTTAGCAAAGTAAGATTTCTTTAATGTGAAGCAAAGAAAAATGTACAAAACCTAAAATAATTCAGCAAAGGTTATCTCTTTTGACATTACTGTCAATGGAACCAAATTATGAAAAATCCTGATCATGACAACTGCTGAAATAAAATAAAAAGAAGTAAATTAATGAAATAATATATTAAATTATGTATTCATATTATTAGTCATCCAAATATCATCAACCCATCTACAGAACACTCAGACATGTACAATTATAAAGAAATTGGTCTGATACATTGCCAATTTTCAAACATATGAACGTCATATTTTTAAACATATTTTTCACTTCTGTCATTATTAAGGTATATATGCCAATGTAATAGAATAAAAAACATATCTGAAAGTGTGTTAGCTTGATCTGTAATTTTTTTTTTTGGTACTGAGGATTGAACCCAGGGGCTCTCTACCACAGAGCTTTATACCCAGCCCTCTTAATTTTTTTTTTCTTTTTAATTTTGAGACAGGCTTTCACTAAGTTGCCTAGGACCTTGCTAAATTTCTGTAGCTGGCCTCAAACTTGCAATCTTCCTGCCTCAGCCTCCCAAATCATTGGGATTACAGGCATGTACCACCACACCCAGCTCTTGATTTATAACTTTTAAGCATTCAAGCATCATGGGAGTCTTGTCACATGCCCTGCAAATGCTAAGATCAAATCGGTCAGACTCTGACCAAGTTTGAGAAACAATACACCATGGGATTGTCAACCAGAGATGTCACTGCTGGATGCCACCCCAGAAAGGCCTGGTATAGGGGCACACCAAACCTACCTCAATGTCAACCAGAAGGCACCAAGAACCAATGACCACATCCTTCAAGACCAAGAGGTCACAGGAGCCTCACCCCACTCTCACCAAACCTATTCCCTATGCACCACCTTGGAAGTAGCAGAGTGGAATCTGAAGGACTGAGAAAGGGAAATAAGAGCCAGTTAAAGCACTAAAAGAAGCCATTGGGACGATGGAATCAGACTTAGGGGTGAATCGGATGGTTTTGAATGTGTTTCCTTCCAGCACCATCATTACCAGGTGCCAATAAGGAAGGCCAAGTCAATGACTGAGAAATGAAGGATTAAACATTTCTTGCACATCCATATGGTACCAAGTATATAAATCCTATCACACGGGAAACCAAGGCAGGTGAGTAACAGACACCAAACAGGAGATGCTGCTACTGACGGCAGGCAAAAGGGAAGGTACCATCAGACTGTCATCTCTGGCTCTCTTCAGATGCCATTGGACAACTTCTCTGGTTTGAAACACCCAAACACTTTTACTTTTGAACAGATACCCGTGTTGGCCTCCAACATGCTAGCCCTTGGTAACTGACAGAGAAAGACCCTCCACTTCCCGCTGTCTCAGTTTAGACTCTCTGCTTTTCTGTGCTCCATTCCTAGGGCCACTAAACATTAGCCCAATCAGCTTTTAAGTCGTGAACCTTTTTCTTCCCGCTTGTGAGCATACTTCCCCTCTCAGGGGATCCTTGGACAGAGGAACACAGGACGAACGAACCCCAAACAAGTTCAGCAATGTTTAAACACGGCTTCCTAAATTGGTACCCCGCACAGGGGAGCCCAACTAATGAATTTGTCAGTGTAGCAAGATAAATTGAAAATTGATAACTTGTACTTAGAAATTAAATACTGAGGGCTGGAGTGGTGGCTCAGAGGTTATGGTGCTTGCCTGGCATGCCCAAGGATGCAGGTTCAAACTCCAGCATCATGTACACAACGGAATGTCGGAACAATGAAAGCCACATGAAAAACGAAATAAAATTGATTCTTTCTCTTTCTCTATGTCTTACTGTCTCTTGCTCTCTCTAAAAAAAAAAAATTAATTACTGAGGATTTTTCATCTTTGCATTTTGAACTAAAAGGTGTATCTGCCACCCTATCATCGGCATAATAGGAGACTTCTAAAGACTGTTTTAAGTCCAACAGGAAGAAATGTACAATTGGGGAGAAGCAGTAGGAAGAAACCCCTTTGATTCACAATGCATCCGAGGCCCTATTCTTTCCCTACTTAAAATGAAATAAATAAAAACTGCCAAAGAATTGCCTCTGCGAAGCAATCTCAAACACAACTGTAGCCTAATTTGCTCCTTCCGAGGGCTCCACATATAATAAGCAAATGTGTTGACAAGGATATTGCTCTCATCTTTTCTTCTCTTTCTTCCCTCTGCAGCCTGGAAATGTTTAGAAATCTAGCTGAAGTAATAAACAAACAAACAACTAAAAGCAGCCATGTTCATTTTTAGTACTAAAAATTCAAACCCTGAACTTTAAACACAAATGAAATCAAAGTGAACAGAAACAGACCGTGTCGTCGGGCTGATTAATAAACAGCTTAGTGCATAACGAGAAAGGAATTGCATGAATCAAATCCCCAAGACAGTCCAGAGTGCATTCCTTCAATTATAAAATGGGCCTTTAAAACAACAACACATGTGATCATTAAAACGGTGTATTATGAAAGCAGCGTCCAAATGAGTTTCAGGATTTGCTTTTTAAAAACTTAAACTAACCGCAATGCTAAATGGTGGTGTGGGAAGAGTTTACAACTTTGATGTAATAATAATGTTTATCTGGTTTTCTTTCAGACTTCTTTTAGGAAGAAATCTTTTAAGAACCCATAACTATGCAGAGGAGCTAGATTTGGGGAAGAAAATGGGGAAGAACTTAGAAATCTGGGGATTTTATTATGCTAATGGTACCTATTAAAATCCTAACGTGCAGAAAATCCTGAAGGATCCTAATTAAGTCTTTGCAAATTACAATTTCTCTGGAGGAGGCAAAGGGCAAGAAACAATTGCTGTGATTTTTATAAACAGCTTTTTAAAAAGAGCTGTGGGTAAATAGAAAACAGGACCGCATCTGGAAGATGGAACAATGGGAGAAGAACCAAAATAGGAAAAGGCTGTCAAGAACATCAATTAAAGCTAAGAGATGTCAGAAATAGACATGGAAACACAAAAAGAAGGAGAAAATGATCCCAGGAATGGACTTGCTGGATATGTTCCCCTGAATGTCTGTGGCCCCCTAAATTCACGTACTGAAATCCTAATCCCCAAAGTTGTTGCTTTTAGAAGGTGACAGCATCATGAGATGGAGCGTCAAGACTGGGGTTAATCCCCTTATAGAAGAGATTCAGTGCTCCCTTGCCACTTCCACCATGTGAGGACGCCGCAGGTAGGTGCCATCTTCTCACCCTCCAGGAAGCAGGACCTCAGCAGACACCACCTCTGCCAATGCCTTGATCTTGGATTTCTCAGCTTCCAGAACTGTAAGAAATCAAGCTGTTGTTTATAAGCCACCTCGTCTGTGGTATTTTATTGTCCAAATGAGCAAAGACTATCTACTAATGTCTACAACCAAATTCATTTTTATAATGAAATACTTGTTTATATTTTGCCTAAGCCTTTCTTAATTATAATAGCTGCTCCTAAAAGTAATTTTCTAAAAATAAAGGAATCTCAGTATGTAGATTCTGAATGGATGCTGCTTTACTGAGAAAGAGAAACACCAGGGCTGGAGCGGTGGCTCAGTGGTTACAGCACTTGCCTGGCATATGGGTTTAAACCCCAGCACTACGTACACAAAGGTGTAGGAGCAAAAAAAGTCACATGAAAAACTAGGTAAAAATTGATTCTCTCTCTCTTAAGAAAAAAAAAGAGAAAACCATCAGCTGAACTTGTTGGTATCACTACAAATGAAAGTTTTGTAAATGATTCATTACCACTTCCTTTCCTGAATTTATGAGTTGGACAGAAATATATAAACAGTACCCTGGGCACCACTTGTTAATCTTCCATCAATCTATGCTTACCGTGTTTAGAAGCTCGAATCTTCCAGACCCTAACGTGGGTCAGGCACCCAGGGAGAAGTAGAGAGAACAGGTGCCCTCTCCATGTTCAGATTTCTAAAATGCACGGTGCTGATTAGGCTGGACACTGAGCTCTCCGGTTCACAGTCTGCACCATCAAAGGTCAGCACTAAGCTTCTCCCCTTAGATTTGGGTTTTGAATGAGATAACATGTACCCTCTTCTAGGAGAGGCAGAGCTAAACTATTATCCACCAGTTGCCCCTCAGTAAAAATGAGCTCATCAAATCCTTTGCTAACAGCAAGTTCTTAAGACGGAGGAGACAACCTGAGAAAAATAGACAGCCACCTACGGGGACCAGAAGAAGATACGGAAAGTGACAAAAAAACACCAATTTCAAACTTCTTTCAGTTGTGCATGGACTATAAAATGCTTTATGACTCCTTATGCATTGCTCCTTAACACTTTTTCCTAAGAAGGTGTTGCAGGAAAGTCACCAGTGGACTGAAACCAATGGAGGGGAGCAGGCACAGGAGAGGCAGTGAGCCCAAGGCATGACAGCCAGTAGCTCAACCTCAGAGAGCTCAGTGGCCCCGAAGGAGCAATGGCGAATTAAATTAGCTACAAAACATAAGTAGAGAGGGAATGCCAAAGAAATCCATTCTTATCTCCCCTGTGGGATCTTGATACCCTAGCATTCAATAGGTGCTACACAGAAAGATGAATAGGGTAGGACCATTTATCCTTAAGAATCCATTCTTTGGTAAGAGGCTACATGTTTAGAGATTCCAACAGATACCAGAGATAAAATTTAATAATGAAACCAACAGTATTATTAGGAAGAAAGAGAAGGCACATGTGCCAGGTAGTCAGGGAGACAGTGGAAGATAATCTAAGAAAACCAGTTATTATCACAGGGATCTTCCCCATAAATATAAATTTGAAAAAAATTTGTGGGCACATCAGAAAAAAAAAAAAAACACATGCAAACACGAGGAGGTAAAAATGTTCACGTTCACACACAATTCACACAATTTCTGATCCACATGAAAACAATACCAATAATCTGATTGCTTCAAGTACAAAAGTAAGGTAAACTATTTCTGGAGTTGGAATATGTCAATACAGGTATATTTACTATAATCTTGGATGACATACAAAATAGCATATTCTTTATGGAAGTATATTCCCTCACCACAAGGATCCCTTATGCTGCCCTTTTGAAGTCACCTTTTGCTGCCTACTGTCCCCACCCTCTTAACTCCTACAAATTCTAATCTGTTCTTGTCATTCCAAGAATATTATATAAATGGGAGAATATAGTACTAACTTCTGGAGATTCACTTTTTCACTCACTTTAATTCTCTGGAGATTCATTCAATCTGTTATGTATATTAACAGTTTGTATTGTGTCCTTCTTAAGGTTGTTTTACTTGCTAAGTTGTAATTCCATGGTATGAATGTGCCAGCTTTTCTAACCAATCACCCATTGAAGGATATGTGAATTATTTACAGTTTGGGGATATTTTGAATAAAGTTGCTACGAACGACTGGATTCAAAACTTTTTGTGATGGTAAATTTTCGTTCCTCTGGGATAAATGCAATCACTCAGGCACATGGTAGTTGCATGCTTAAGTTTTTAAGAAACTGCCGAATGCTTCCAAGAGCGGCTGTTCCATTATATTTCCATCTGCATGGGAAAATTCTGTTTCTGTATACACTCACCAGCATTTGCAGTCCTCATTATATTTTGGCCATTTTAGTTTAAAACATTATGGTTTTAATTCAGCTTCCATAATTGCTGGTTATGGACATTGTTTTATATGTTTATTTGCCATCAGTAGCGCCTTTTTTGGTGAAATATTCCTTCACCTCTTTTACCCATTTCCTAGATGAATTGTGTGTGTTACTGTTGGGTTTTAGGATTTATTTATATATTCTAGGTACTAATTTCTTATTGTGGCTTGAAAATATTTTCTCCCAGTCTGAAGCTTATCTTTTGATGCTTTTTATTTTTTCCCAGCTTTTAGATTCTTTTTACAAATTTTTTATTAGAGTTTTATAGTTATACATAGTAGTTGGATTCATCCCAATCTTTTGATCATCTTAAAAGAGACTTAGACAAAGCAACAACCTTAAAATTTGATGAAGTCTGGATCATCTATTCTTTCCTTGAGAGATCAGTTTTTGCTTTCAGGTACAGAAAAAGCCAACCCTAGGATCCCTCAGATTGCATCATTATATAAATCCCTCAGATTTAGTCCTATTATTTCCCAAAAGTTTAATAATTTTATATTTTCCATTGAAATCCATAATCCATTTAAATTAATTTTTATATAACAATATGAGGCTGAGGTCAAGGTGTTTTGGAATTTTTACTATGGATTTCCAATTGCTCCAGCACCATTTGTTAAAAGGCTAGCTAGCCTTCCTCCATTAAAATGTTTTCAAAACTGTCGAAAAACAGTTGAGAGGGGCTGGAGCGGTGGCTCAGCGGTTACAGCACTTGCCTGGCAAGTTTGAACCACAGCACCACATAAACAACAAAGTGTCACAGCAACTAAGGCTGCATGAAAAACTAAATAAAATAGATTCTTTCTCTCTCTCTCTCACTGTCCCTCTCTAAAAAAACAAACAAACAAACAAAAAAAAACACAGTTGGGAATATTTTGATGGTGTATGTCTGGGTTCTCTATTCCGTTCCATTGATCTGTCCTTAGGCCCATGACACATAGCCCTGAATACTATAATAAGACTTAAAGTTGTGTAATCTGATTTTTCCTACTTCATTCAACTTCCAGAAATTATTGCAGGTATTCTAGTTCCTTCAACTTTCCACATGAATTTTAGAATAATTTTGTCTATATCTAAAAAAAAATCTTGCTGTGATTTTAATAACAATTACAGTATATACCTGTGTATATATTACCTTGAGGAGAACTAACATTTTTAAACATGGGATTTCTCTTCATTTATTTAGAACTTCTTTGATTTATCTCATATATTGTAGTTTTCAGCATTTATACCTTTTAATGGTTTGTTACATACACTTAAGAATGCGAGGTATGTACAGGACACCCATCCCTGAGGACTCTATCAGGAGCCACGCCAACCCACTCAGCCGCAGCCCAGGAGAACTCAATTCAGAGACAATGAGCAATCAAACTAGAAAAGGTTCACCTCAAACCCACAACTCCTCTGCCAATGAACCCACAGATAGGAAGTGGGATGAAAACCTAGAAAAAACTATCAATAATGTGATTACTAAAAGGAGCAATGAAATACAAGAAGATTTAATGAAGGGGTTATGTGAGAAAACTCAAGAGATTAAAAGGTATTATTAAAGAAATAGACATACTGAAAAAGGAAGTAATAGGGATTAAATCTTCACTCAATCACATCAGAGGAATGATGGAAGAATTTAACAAAGTACTAACTTCTATAGAAAACAGAACCTTACCTTTTTTTTTAAGAGAGAAGAACAATGAGAGAGAGAGAGAGAATCAATTTTTATTGAGTTTTATACGTGACTTTCATTGCTCCGACACTTAGTTGTGTACATGGGTGCTGGGGTTTGAACCTCTGCACTTGCGCATGCCCAGCAAGCGCCGTAACCACCAAGCCACCAGCCCCAGAACCTTACCTCTTGAAGAAAGAACTTCTGACAATGAGGATGGGCTGAGAAAACTTGAGTGCACCAATGACAAAAAAGAAAAGAAAACATATATAGCATGAGCAGAATTTTCAAAATGTCTAGGACAAAATCAGAAGAAACAATCTAAGAATAATTGAGATAGAAAAAGAAAATAAAATGCAAATGAAAGACATAAAAATATTCTCAACAAAATAGTTTTAAAATCTTCCCATATTAGAATAGAGTTAGATATGTTCATACATGAAGCATTTAGGACACCCACTAGACCTAATCAAATGAGAAGCTCAGTGAGACACATTATATTCAAAATATATAACAGGCAAATCAAGGAAAGAATATTAAAAGCTACTAACCTCAAACTGAGCAGAAGGCAGGAAATAATCAAAATCAGAGCTGAAATAAACAAAATCAAGAACAAAAAAAATAAAAAGAATCAATGAAACAAAGAGCTGGTTCTATTAAAAAAATCAATAAAATAACTGACCCCTAGCCAATCTCATTAAAAGAAGGAAACAACTGAACAAAATTAACAAAGTCATTAACAAAAAGAGAAAGATCACCACTGACCCCAAGGAAATCCAACAGATTATCAAAGCATATTTTGAAAAACTATTCCTCTAAATTAGATAATCTGGAAGACATGAACAAATTTCTAGGTATACACAACATCCCCAAATAGATGCAGGATGATATTGAAAGCCTAAACAGCCCAGTAACAAGCATCAAAATCCATATTGCAATAAAAAGCCTTCCAAAGAATAAAAGCCCAGGACATGATGGATTCCCCACTCGGTTTTACCACACCTATGAGGAGGAGCTAAGACCTCTCTTTATTAAACTATTTCAAGAAATTGAAAAGGAGGGAACTCTCCCAAACACTGTTTATGAGGCAAACATATCTTTGATACCAATACTCAACAAAGACACATCCAAAAAGGAAAACTACAGACCAATATCCCTGATGAACAAAATCCTTAATAAAGTTCTAGCAAACTGCATTCAAAAACACATCATGATCAAGTAGGCTTAATCCAGCAAGGCTGGTTCAACATATGCGAACCAATAAATGTGATTCACCACTTAAACAGAATTAAGGACAAAAACCATATGATCATCTCAATAAATGCAGAAAAGGCATTCAATAAAACCCAGCACCTATTTTTGATGAAAACTGGAGAGCATTGCCATCAAAGGAACTTAACCACATAAAGGCCATATATGACAAAAACTCAGCTCGTATAATACTAAATGGAGAAAAGCTGAATGCACTTCCAGTAAATTCAGAAACAAGACAAGACTGCCCACTCTTACCATGTTTATTCACTGTAGTCCTCAAGACTCTAGCCAGAGCAATCAGGCAAGAGAAAGAAATCAAAGAGATAAGAATAGGCAGAGAGGAAGTCAAACTATCCTTTGTTGGTGATGTGATCCTGTATTTGGAAGATCCAAAAAACTCCACCAGAAAAGTGCTTGAGCTTATAAACAGTCTTACCATAGTGACAGGTTACAAGATCAACACCCCCAAAATCAATAGCTCTTCTGTACACTAACAATATTAGGGCAGAAGAAGAAATCAGGAAATCAGTCCCATTCACAATATCCTCAAAAAAAAAAAAAAAAAAAAAAAAAAAAAAAACTTTGGAATTAACCTAACAAGAGAAATAAAAGACCTCTACAATGAAAATTATTGTACATGGAAGAAAGAAATGGAAGAAGATCTGAGAAGATGGAAAGATGTTCCATGTTCTTGTTTATACAGAATTAATTTAATTAAAGTGGCCATTCTGCCAAAAGCACTATACAGATTCAATGCAATCCCCATCAAGATACCAATGTCATTCTTCACAGATATAGAAAAAAACAATTCTCAAATTCATTTGAACAATAGGAAACACAGAATAGACCAATGCTTACCAAGCAAGAAAGACAAAACAGGTGGTTTCACAGTACCAGTTCTAAAATTATACTGTAGAGCTGTAGTAACATAAACAGCATGGTACTGGTATCAAAATATGAATGAAGACCCAAGGACTAGAATAAGACTCTCATACAAACTCACAAACATTTAAACATCTGTATTTTACAAAGGGGGTCACAATGTAACATGGAGGAAAGACAGACTATTTAATAAATGATGCTGGACAAACTGCACAGCCATGTGCAGGAAGTCAAAGTTAAATCCTTACCTCTTACCTTGCACTAAAATCAAATCAAAATGGATCAAAGAACAAGGAATTAAACCAGCTACCATATAATTGCTAGAAAAAACATTAGGAACAACACTCCAGCATACAGGAATTAGCAATGACTTCTTCAACCAGACTCCCAAAACAAAAAAACTAAAGTCAATAATTAATGAGTGGGATGCCATTATACTAAAAAGTTTTTGCTCAGCCAAGGAATTAGTTCTCTCTCAAGAGAGAACCTACAGAATGGGAGATAATCATGGCCTGTGATTCCTCCAACAGATGACTAATATCCAAAATTTGCAAAGAACTCAAAAAACTTAATATCAAAAACACATACAATCCAATTAATAAATGGGCCAGAGAGCTAAACAGAAACTTCAGAACACAGGAAATTTAGCAAGCCAATGAACACATGAGAAAGTGTTCTAAATCACTGGTAATCAGAGAAATGCAAATCAAAATTACATTATGATTTCACCTCACTCCAGTCAGACTGGCAAAGATGAAGAATACAAACAATAACAGATGCTGGAAGGGTTGTGGGGAGATAGGAACACTAGCACATTGTTGATGAAACTGCAGACTAGTAAAGTAGTGTGGAGACCCTTCAAAAAATTAGGGATGGATCTACCATGTGGCCCAGCTATCCCTCTTCTGGGGATTTCCCCAGAAGAGCTAGAATCAGCACATTATAGTGACATAGAAAAAAATCAATGTTCATAGCAGCTCAATTCACAATAGCTAAATTATGGAATCAACTCCTCACTGGATGAATGGATCCAAAATCTCTGGTATATATATATAAAATGTAGTTCTACTCAGCTATTAGAAACAATGATATGCCACCTTTGAAGGTAAACGGATGGCAATGGAAGAAATCATGCTGAGCAAAATTAGCTAAACTCAGAGACTGAAGGGTCAAAGGTTAGAACAAAACCCAGGCTTGGGTTAAAAGTAGTCAAGCTCTTGTACTAGACCTACCAAGGCAGCGTAACACTTAATCTAGGGGAATTATATGATTATATGTATGTAGGAGAGGGAGAGTGAGGACAGAGGCAGAGCAGAGGGGAGAAGGAGGATGAAAGGGAGAGCTCTAGGGAGACAATCAACAATGTAACATACTCTTTATCCCCTACCCCACCCCCAGAAGCCAAATAGTACTTATATAATCATTTAATTCTGGAAAATTCTCAATCATATGTGTGCATGTATCTGTATACATATATATACATATATATGTATAAAGAGAGAGAGAGGAGACATTTATAACTGTTATGGGGGAAATATAGAACAATCAAGAGCCTGGGGAGTGTGCTTTATAGGAGTGACTCTGGATTAGGATCAAATGCATAACATATTGTTATTTTATATGCATTTATATTTGAACATCTCAACTCCTTAATAAATAATATTTTTAAAAAGAATACACATTTTTTGGTTTTGAGTGATTGTAAATGATATTGTATTTTTAATTTGGTATCCACATAATCATTGCTAGCATATAGAAATCCAATTGATTTTCATGTATTTATGTTTTATCATACTATGGAACCAAATTCGTATTTTGGGTGTTTTGTGAATATTTCTTGAGGTTTTATATAATGATGTGATCTGAAATTAAAGACAGTTTGATTTTTCCCTTTGCAATCTTAATATCTTTTATTTCCTTTACTTGCATTATTGCATTGGCTAGAACTTATATAACTATGTTGCATAAGAGTGATGAAATAAAATATCTTTGTCTTATTTTTGATCTTAGGGATAAAGCATTCTTTCATTATTAAACAGTGCTATCTGTAGATTATTGCACATGTTCTTTTTCAAGCTGAAAAGCTCTCTTTTCCCAGTTTTGTGATCCTTTCATCAGGAGTATGTGTTGAATTCTGTCAAATGCTTTTTTCTGCATTGATTCATATGAGCATGTGATTTTATTTCTTTAGCCTATAAATACGATAAATCACATTGGTCTTCAAATATTGAAGTAGCATCACATCCCAGGAACAATCCCATTTGATCATGGTATTCTTTTTGTAAACTGTTGAATTTTAAATGCTAATATGTTGCTAAGGACGTTTACTTCTATATATATGAAGGATATTGGCCTGTGATGTACTATAGTTCCTTTTTCTGGTTTTGACACGAGAGTATTCCTGTTTGATTAAATGAATTGGCAAGTGTTCTTTCCTTTCAATTTTCTTGAAGAGGTTGTGTAAACTTGATATTAATTCTTTAATCACTTGATAGAAATCCTCAGTGAAACCATCCAGACTGGGGAAATTTTTAATTACAAGCACAGGTTCCTTAATAGTTACAGTGCTATTAAAATTATCTATTTCATTTTGGAGGAGTTGTGTTTGTTTATGCTTTTCAAGGAATTTGTCCATTTAATCCAAGTTGTCAAATTTATGTATATGGAATTGTTGTATTTCTCCTTGTTATTTTTTGTATCTTTAAGATTGGTAATACCATCCTCTTCTTCTTTCTAGATATTGGTAATTGAGTCCTCCTGCCTCTCTCTCTCTTCTCTCTCTCTTCAACTTGTCAATTTTATTGGTCTTTTCAGAGAACCAGCCTTTTTATTTTTTTAATATTTTTAAAGAGAGAATGACAGTGAAAGAGAGAGAGAGAGAATCAATTTTTATTGAGTTTTCCACATGGCTTTCGTTGCTCCGACACTTATGTGAGTGTATGTGAGTGCTGGTGTTTGAACCTGTGTACTTGCGCATGCTGGGTAAGCACCAAAACTGCCAAGCCACTGCTCCAGCCCCAAGAACCAGCTTTTTGTTTCCTTGATCACCTCTATGTTTTTTCTGTCTTCAATTTCATCTATCTCTGAATTTTTCTTCATTATGCCCTTCCTTGTATTTGCTGTGGGATTATTTTATGCTTCCTTTTCTATGTTCCTGAGGTAGAATCTTAAGTTATTGATTTCAGACTTCCACTTTTTTATCTAAGCATTTGGTATTATAAATTTCCCTCTTAGTACCACTTTAATTGCATCCTAAAAATCTTGTGGGTTTTTCCATATTTTTTATTAGTACGTTATCATTTCATAAAATAGTGAGATTTATAGTTACATATCCACATACACACATACAATAACAATGCAAGTTGGTTGGTATTGTTCCATGATATTTTCCCCTTCCTTCTTTCCTTCCCCCTGGTCACTTTCTACCACTCTACTGGTCTCCTTTTGATTTTCGTTATATTCCCCCTAGACACACCTTCCTTTTCATTCTTCCTCTCTAGCTCCCACATAAGAGAGAAAACATACAACACCTGACCTTCTGAATTTGGCTTCTTTTATTTAACACAATGCTCTCAAATTTCATCAACTTTCCTGAGAGTGGCATCATTTCATTTTTCTTTATGGCTGAATAAAGCTACGTTGTGTATATATGCCACATTCTTTATCCATTTATCTCTTGACAGACAGTGCGGTTCTGTAATCTGGATTTCATGAGTTGTGCTGCTATAAACATTGGAATGAGTGTTTCTATAGTATTCAGACTTTAATTCTTTAGGATAAATATCAGGGAGTGCTGTAGTCATATTATGGTTCCATTCCTAGTCTTCTGAGGAATCTCCATACTGATTGCCACTGTGGTTGTACTAATTTACTATCCCACCAACAGTGTAAACATGTTCTTTTCCCCCCACATCTTCTCCGGATTTTATTGTTTTTTATTGCTTATATTCTTGATAGCTGCTATTCTAACTAGAGTGAGATGAAATCTCAATGTAGTTTTGATTTGAATTTCCCCAATTGCTAAAGATGTTGAACTTTTTAAAATATATTTTCTGGTCATTTATATTGCTTTTTTTTTGAAGGGTGTCTTTAATTCCTTTATCCATTTATCAATTGAGTTATTCTTTTTTGGTGTTTTTTTTAATCCTTTGTGTTCTAGATATTAATCCTTTGTCAAAAGGGTAGCTAGCAAAGGTTTTCTTCTGTTTTGTAGGCTCTCTCTTCTTGTTGTTAATTGTTTCCTTTACTGTGCAGAAACTTTAATTTGATGCCTTTCCATTTTTTTAATTCTTGGCACTATTTCCTGAGCTTCAGGCATTCTATTGAGAAAGTCATTGCCAGTGCCTATATGGTTGAATATTGAACCTGTGTTATCTTCTAGAAGTTGGATAGTTTCTGGTCTAATTCCTGGGTTTTCGATCCATTTTGAATTGATTTTTGTGCAGAGTGAGAGATAAGATCTACTTTCATTCTTCTACATATGGATACCCAGTTTTCCTAGCACTATTTGTTGGAAAGTGTGTCTTCTTTAATGCATGTTTTAGTGACTTTGTCAAGGATCAGATGACTATACATGTGTGTGCTTGTCTCGGTGTTTTCTATTCTGTACTGATTCCAAATCTTTGTCCCAGGAGAAGCAGCAGTGGAGTGGTGGCCCTGGCAGGCTGAAATGCAAGGGGTGAACATGTGGACACTGCTACAGAGAGCTCACCACACCTGCATGGGCCTGGACCGTGGTGAGCCAGGACCAAGGCAAGCCAAGGTGCATTGACATGTCACACCATAGTGGCCCAATCTGGGTTGGTGCACATGCCCACTCCACACAGCACAGCAGCCCCAACCCACCCCTCCACACCCCCTCCTCCAAGCAGCCATGATCCTCCAACCTCAACCTTTCACTCTCTGAGGGGCGGTAGGAAAACAGAAGTAGAGCGAACTTACAGCAAAGTTACTCAAGCACTAATCAATAGCTTTGATATTTTCCAAGACCTGATTAGCATAAATTTTAACCAATAGTGTTGGTACTTTCAAATACCTGATTAGCATAAATTTGGACCAATAGCATTGACCCAAGAACTATACAAACCCCTAGACTATCACACTCAGGTGGCAACCTGCTATTGGGACCCCTCTCACTCTATGAGAGCTCTTTCTATGTTCTTTCCACTTGAATAATTCCTACCCTTTTACGCTCACTCTTCCTTATTTATGGATTTCTTTTCTTTTCTTATTTTTTTTTTTTTTTTGCGAATTTGCAACTCAAGAACGTGGAAATAAGAAATCGGCAGTGAGCTATTGGAGTCTGCTGCAATACATAGGCTGCCATTGAGAGCTACAACATGCCACTTGGGAACAGTAGAAGAATCTGCCTTGCCAGTCAGTGGTGACCCTTGCAGCTGATGCTGGCAGGCATCGCCTGCCCTAATTAGCTGCTAATACTAAATCAGGCTCTTTCAACTGCAGAGGCCTACAGCTTACACAGACCCTACCTGCTAGCAGAAGCAGAAAATCTAGAATCATCTCAAACTCTGGCTTCAGTACCATTGGTCTATATGCCTGCTTTATGACAGTATTTTTGTTCCTATAAATGTGGTATAATTTGAGATCAGGCATTGCAATGCTTCCAGGATCACTTTTATTGCTTTGGCTATTTCAGGTCTTTTATTCTTCCAAATGAATTTTAGTACTGTTTTTCTAGTTCTGGGAAGAATGTCATTGGTGTTTTGATGGGGATTACATTGAACCTGTATATTGCTTTTGACCATATAACCATCTTAACAAAATTACTTCTGTCTATCCATGAACATGGAAGGCCTTTCCACCTGCTAGTGTGATCTTCAATTTTTTTCTTCAGCATTCCATAGTTTTTGTTGTAAAGATCATTCATCTCCTTGGTTAGATTTATTCCTAGGTATTTTTTTTGGCTGGTGTGAATGGGACTGTTTTCCTGATTTCCTTCTCAGCAGATTTACTCTTGGCATCCAGGAAAGTTAATGATTTTTATATATTGATTTCATATCCTATGCATTCCACAAATTTTGATATGTTTTATTTTTATTTTCATTAAGTTAAATTCATTCTTCATTTCTCCTGAGATATACACATTTACACATAGATTATCCAGAAGTATGTCCTTTATTTTCTAAGCTCAGAGATTATCATGTTACCTTCTTGTTGTTGATTTCTAGTTTGATTTCACTGTAGTCAGAGAGGATAACTCTGTACCTTTCAAATTTAATGAAACTTGTTTTATTGTCCAATGTATGTTCTATAGTATATATGAGCATAGTAATATGCTCTATATCCTTTTCAAAATAGTGTGCATTCTTCTTTTGCTGGGTGGAGTAGTTTATAAACATCAGCTAGGTCCTGATGATTTACGGTGTTATTGAGATCTTTTATATTCTTACTGATTTCTAGCTAGTTATTTCATCAACTGCTGAGAGAAGGACATTGAAATCACCAAATGTGATTACAAATTTATCTATTTCTATTTTATAGCTCTGCAGTGAAGTTCATGCACATTTAGGATTGATACATATTCTTGGTGGTTTGACTGTTTTATTACTATATACTATCCCTCTCTATCTCCAATAATTTTCTTGTTCTGAAATCTACCTTATGTTAACAAAGCTACTTTTGCTTTTCTTTTCCACATTTTTATTGGTGCATTATAATTGCACACAACGATGGGATTTGTTGTTACATATTTATACATGCACATGATATAACAATATAATTTGGCCAATACTCCTCCCCAGGACTTTCCTCTTCACCACCACCCTACTAATGTTTCTTCAGATTAATGTTTGCATGATAAATCTTTTTCACTTTGAACTTTCAAGCTACATAGATTATTACACTGAGTGAGTTTCCTATATTCAACAAAAAGCTAGATCATGTTCTTTTAATCCATCCGTACTAGTTGTCTTTAGTTTGTATATTTGGACTATTTACATTCAAAGTCATTATTAATAGTTTAGGACTCCAGTTTGCCACTTTATTGTATTGTTTTCTCTTTGTTCTCTTTTTATTGTTCCCTTTTTAAAAATTTTGACTCTATCCTTGTGTGGGTTATTTGAATGATTTTCAGAACGCCATTTTTGTTTACCTTGTATTGTGAGTGTCCCTCTTTGCATAGCTGTTCAATGATTTCCTCAGGTACTGAATTTTATATACTTATCACAGTCTGTTGGCATCAACATTTTATCAATTCACTTGAGGTGTAGGTCCCTTAGGTCTCTTCACGCTCATTACCCTCTTCCACTACATTTTTGTTCAATATTCCGTTCTCTAAATTTAAGCCACTTAAGACATAATTTTTGCTTCAATTGTCAAGCATAATTTAGAAAACTCAAGAACATATATAAAATGTTTTTGCCTATATTTTTCTTTTTCTGATATTCTTTCTTTTTCATTGTTCTAAGATCCCTTTTTCTGGGAGGGAGGATGTTTTCGTTCTGTTCAGAGAACTTTCTATATTTTTTAGATGAGAAGAAAACAATACCACTACCACCTATCTCCAAAAAATTCACTGTAAATGGGCCAGGATACGGGGACATCTGGCCCATTCATTAAATTTTTGGCAGACATATACATTGGAATAATTTTTATGGAATGCAATTTGAAATATATATATAAAATTTTTAGTGTACATATGTGCACTGATACTCAAAAACTTAACTTCATAAAATTTATTCCAAATAAATATTTGCACTTTTTACAAAGTATGTATATGTATGTGTGTGTATATATATATGTGTGTGTGTGTATGTATGTATTATGTGTGTGTGTATATATATCAGGCTATTCATCACAATATTTCATTATAGCAAACTGGAAAAATATTAAAAATCAAAATTTATATGAATGGAATCCTCACTAAATAACTTCTGGTTTATCTGCATGAGGAAATACAATACTATGCCTTTTCTAAAATGGAGTTGAAGTTTATGCACTAACAGAGAAATAGTGCCAACATAATGATGGTGTCTTTGTCTAGGTCCTTTTGAAGCTTTCAGTATGCCAATAGCTGTGCTAGAGATTTAGAAGTAGCAACAACTATGAAAGAAAATGAAGAGTAAGTCGAAGGAAGCAGAGAGAGCTGTGAGGCCACAATGCAAGAGTGAACCCAGGTGAAGGAGAAAGGAAAGGAGATGGGATAGGAGCATCTTAGACTGCCGTGTACTTCTAAGAAAATTTAGAAGGGTCATCAGGAATCCTCTAGCTAAGTTGGCCTCTCTCTGAAATAAACCTGTAGTATCTCAGCCACGTGTAGTCCCTGGGCACCGCGGTCTCTCGGTGAATGCAATAGCGTATGTAGGGAGTCCTCCTGTAAAAAGGGACAGATGGACTTAAGGAATAGGTACCCAGCATTTGCAGGAATTCCATTTATCATTCTGTACCCACTGTTCTATTTGAACCCATTACCATGCCCACACATTGTATTTCCCATTTCAAAATATGGGAAGGATGTGAACAAATGTGGGAAAATAGCTATGTTACCAAGAACTTGTGTAAAAGGCATGATATTAAAATATTGAAGGCATCAAAAATGCACAGTCTTTCTCTAAACTTGGCTTTTTTCTTCTCTCTCTCTCTTTTCTCCATCTTGCTCTGTTTCAGATGCCAGGCCCAGTGTTAAATTTTCAAAGAAGCCTTCTCTGAATCTCAGATGGAAATAGGGCTCTCTTATGTGCTGTATCGATTACACTTCATTTGCGGAATATAGGATCTACTCTGACATCATGTTTTCGACAGGGTTCCATGGAATCATAGCTTTCTGTAAAGTGTTTCTAGGGATTGTGTTAGAAAGTTACTTAACAGAATAAACATCATATGTGAGCTTGAAATGACATGTGGTGGACACTTGTAATGACAGGCATTGACCAACAATCCTGTTAGCCAGCTTACAAAAGATCTGTCAGGATTCTACAGCTGGGCACAGGAAGACCTTGTTGAGTCCATTCTCAGTTGTTGACCAAAAACTGGGGGTGTAGGGACATTGATGATTGATAAGCATGGTACGGCATGGAAAACAGTAATAAGTCAATGAACTGGTGATATCAGAGTTTCTCTTTCAAATCATCATTCCCAAACTCCCTGTGTCAACAGACATGTGGGAACAAACAAGCTCTGTTCATGTTATTAAAATGAACTGAACTTCTATCAGAAAAAAAGAAATTGTAGGAGTCACCAATTCCTTGCCTCCTATCCTGCAATTTAGCTTTCTCTTTAAACACTATGACTATGCAGTGTGAGTACACTAAGAAGTGAATTCTATTGTAAAGGTTTTGCATAATTTACAATTTCTAAACTTCCTACTGTGTCCTTTCACTTTATATTTTGCTAGCATTTTTATGTCTTACATACATGTATAATTGCCTGATATGGAAATATTTGAAGATAAAATGGAAGATAGAAGAAGATTCCAGGTCTAGGCTTAAAAGCAGTTCAAACAAGGCTAAGAAGTAGCATCTTCTGAGTCATTGTATGGTGTGAAGGCAACGGAGATTAAGGAAATCCACCTTCAGAATGAAAACCGCTTGCTGAAGGGTTTTATGAGGGCTGGTGACTCAAGCCCTTCCATTCCCTCCTCCATCATTCATATTAAGCAAGTTACAAATGAAACGCAGCACTTGTTCCAACAATATGAAGGAAGCACTTATTGTGTCAAGTAAAGGTGCCAATTCTGTTTAATTTGGCGACAGGAACATTAAAAGAAGAAGAGTAAAGCTTATGTTTTAAAAAATTGCATTCAGTGAAAGGTCCCCAGAAGCCAATTATTCAGCATCAAAAGTTATTACCCAGGGCTGGATGGTTTGCTCAGTGGTTACGGCACTTGTGTGGCATGCGTGAGTACGCGAGTTCAAACCCCAGCACCACGCACACAACGAAGGATCTGAGGAATGAAAGCCACATGAAAAACTAATAAAAATTGCATCTCTCTCTCTCTCTCTCTTTCTCTCTCTCTCTCACACTGTCTCCCCTTCTTAAAAAAAAAAAAGTTATTACCCAAAATGAAAAAGCCACACAGCAGGTGAAAACAAAATGATGACCAAATTCCACTTTTGAAGAATATGGTAAGTTGATAAATAGTGACAGTTCACACAAAGCTAAAAAGGCACCGTTTAAAAAACAAAAAAACTTACAGGTCTACCCAGGTCTACGCATCAACACATGTCACCAATAAATGTCATGCTGCAGCATTTGTAAGATTTGTAAATGATTGTGAAAATCCAGGAATTTTTTTTTTTTCTGCTGCGAAGAGGCTTCTGAACAAGCAATGGCCAAAATGTAGTCAACGTTTGGTCTTCCTACTTGGAAGCAAAAGGTCTGTCTTGGAGGAATGACATTGGCAGTATATTCGATGCCCACCTGGGTTTGACTCTATAAAACGTTTCACCTGTCCTGCAAAAGAAAATCCCTGACGTTATCACAACACACAGTCTTCCTCACAGATGGAGTCTGGTGCTGGAAAAGTCCTGGGTATTCTACTTTTGGAAATGAAGAAAGTTAGATGATACAAAATTTGTTAACTACCAAATGAAGATTTGATCATTCAAATATATCTTTTGTTAACTACCAAATGAAGATTCGATCATTCAAATATATCTTTTGTTAACTACCAAATGAAGATTCGATCATTCAAATATATCTTTTGTTAACTACCAAATGAAGATTCGATCATTCAAATATATCTTTTGAACGCTGCTTGGTGATCTACACACAATGAAATGTGGTGGGTCCTGAAGGAGGAATTCTCCAACAATGTTTAAACTAAAAAACACAAATGTCAACAATATGTCAAGAAAACATTACATTAGGCCATCGTACTTACTTCTTAAAATTAATTTATTTTAAGTTGATGCATATAGCCATAAAATTATACATACTGATGAGACAACCTACATGTTTTGATACATTTAAATATTATGTAATATTTAGATCAGGTTAAACATACCTAACTCCTCAAACATTTAACATTTCTGGGTAGTGAAAACTTTCAAAATACTTTCTTCTAGGTTTATGCAATGTACAGGACATGATTGTTGTCTATGGTCACCCTATCCTGCAGTAGTAGCACCTCAGAATTTCTTACTCCTGTCAAATTGTGACTTAGTGCCCATCGATTAACCTTTCACCATCCTTCCCTGCCACCTGCCAGGTAACCCCCATTGTACTCTAAACTTCTATAAAGTCAACTATTGTAGATTCCACATATGAATGATATCACAACGAGTTTGTCTTTCTGTACCAAGCTTAGATATCTTCACATAATGATCTCCATATGGCTACATTCACAAATCACAAGATTTCATTCTTTTTATGACTCAGTAGTATTCCATTGAATGTACACATACCACCTTTTCTTCGTCCATTCATCAGTGACAGATATTTAAGTCATTTCCATTTCTTGGCTATTGTGAATAGTGTTGTAATGAATATGGGAGAGCAGATGTCACTTTGACACATTGGCCTTCTTTCTTTTGGAGGATACATAGCCAGCAGTGGGATTTTTGGATCATGAGGTAGGGGAATTTCTTGAGTAACCTCTATATTCTTTTCTATAATGCTGCGCTGATTTACATTGCCACCAATCGTGTGCCAGTGATCCTTTCCTCCATATTCTCACCTTTCTGGGGCTACTGAAGATGAAGGCTGACTTGACAAACTAGTCTTGTTAACAAGCAGGTGTTCCCTATCACAAGAAATAGTCCAAAAATCCCAGAAAAACCCTGGGGATAATATTTTTACTTCAAACATTGAATTTTAAAGGAAATTAAGCTCTTGGAAAAAAGCATACGGCAAAGAGAAATCTTGGAGTATTTCTACTGCTATGTTGGCTTGAGAAGGAGGGAGGAATTCATCAAGTCTTACTGAAACCAGCTAGCGGAACTACACAACAAAACTGAGCAAACTTCTTTTTCCCTTCCAATATAATAAACATATAGGGCTGGGGGTGTGGCTCCGTGGTAAAGTGTTCACCTGGAATGTACAAGGCTGTGGGTTCAATTCCCAGTACTGCAGGAAAAGGAAAAAGAAAGAAAAAACTCAACCCAATACAAGCATACACCTGGCTGAGGGACACCTTTCTGAATCTTTTGCTTAGCTGAGAATTTGACTGAGCAAAGACTAAGAACTTTTATGGGGCAAGGTTTTGTATATATTCAAGAAGAGATTTTTAGCAACATTGTCCTCAACTGGTTGTCTATTTCTGCAAAAGGAGAGAAAGATGCCATCTGCAGAAATATTTTGCTATTGTTTTCAAAGTCTTACATGTGTGACCAAGATTTTGATTGCTTCATAAATATCAAGAATAAGGACAGAAATCATCTCACTTCAACTGAAAATGAAATCCATGTGTGCTTGTTTGAAGTTCGACTCAGTATTGAGTATTTCCACAACAAAAAGCCAAACAGGTTTTACATTAAAAGGGTATTTTTATTCTGTATATTTAGTCTTATAAATAAAATGGTTTACACATATATAGACTTCTAAAAGAGATGACTATATACACAGATTCATCTTATAATGTCTGGTCTTATATTTGAACCTGATCATGCCACTTTTTAAAAAACTGGTTTTGAAAATCTAATATAGGAAATTATATCTTAAGGCATATTTTTATCCACATTTCTTTGCCTTATGATTTTGGTGGCTTTACTACTTGAGAATATCAATACATTTTCACGTTGAAAATAATATTAGTAAAACTAAACTAACAAACTTTATTTATATTAAATATTCCAAGCCTACTGTTGAAAAAATTACTATCCAGTTATTTAGCAGAAATTTACATTGCTGTTATGAAAAAGAGAGATTAGTTACCTTTTGCTTCATAAATATTGGCAAAAAATATATTTTTCATTTTAAACAGGAAGAAAGAAGGCCGTATATCATAGGTCATGCCTCATTAGCATTCTGTATAATACAATATGGTAAAAACATCAAAAAGAATTTCATTTTTAAAGCATACCTGACGTTTCCTCTACTGTACTATTGACTCCTGGGAGGGCTTATACCCTCTATGGGAACAGGAACCACATGCAAGGGTTAACTAATACCTCAGCCAAAATGAACAGGTCCACAGGAAAAAAGCTAGTACTTTATTCAAGAGACTGACAATTTACAATTGTTGTCTCTGAAACTTACTGATCATGGTTGTAACTCCAAAGGGGTTTTCTGAGCTCTGAAATTATTTTAAAGCATTTTAAGCATTAAGAATTGAGTAAGGGATGCTGGAGCTGTGGCTTGGAGGTTATGGCGCTTGCCTGGCATGCTCAACTATGCGAGTTCAAACCCCAGCACCATGTACACAGCAAAGTCTCAGAGCCACAAAAGCCGCGTGAAAAACTAAATAAAATTGTTTCTCTCTCTCTTTCTCTCACTGCTCCTCTCTCTTAAAAATTAAAAAAAAAAAAAAGAATTGAGTAGGGATGCTTTCACCATTCTGAACAAGAATAGATTTATCATAGTATATCACAGGCTTACAGAATTGTGGAAGGACAAAAAAAAAAAAAAAAAAACCAGATTAAACAGGATGAACTTTGAGGAACAATCTGTGCTGCCTCTTTTATAATTAAACAGCCTCTTCCGGAACCCTGCCTCACCAATCTGCTTTCAGCTCTAGTACCTTGCCTTGCCTGCTATATAATCTGCTTTCCCCAAAGAGAGGCTGGCTCCCCGGTTCTGAATCAACAAAGCTAGTGACGGAGGGCTGGGACCGCTAATAAACACAGAGAAACTCCCCTGCCACCATGACTGTGTTGGCCAGGAGCAAATGACCCCCAAGTACCTTTGTATGCTCTGAGTTTTTCCTAAGTGCACCTAAATTGTCAGAACCTAAAGTGCATTTGGAACAAACATGAGAACAGAGCTGTTTAGGAAACACGCTTTTGCACCTGAAGCTTCTCCAGGTCACATGGGTACACTAGAAGGATGGGTGGATGTTGGGAGCCAATCCCGCACCAACGCCAGGGCCCCTTTGTAGCTGCATCCTGCTCCGTAACTATATATTGGAATGATCCCCCTTTCTCTTTGAACTTCAACAGCTGGGCTTAAGTTTCTTTTTGATGCATAAATTCTCCAAAACAGGGCTAGCAACAGGCCATGAGCTCTGTTTGGCTGTGCATTTTTTTTGAGTGGGACGTTGGACTTAATGACTTCCAATCATCTTTTTACCTTAATAAAGCAGGGATGTTGCAATGTGTGATTTTATTGAGTTTTATTCAGCGTCTCTTGAAATTATTAGCAAAAATTGAAACCAGGATAATCCAGGTCCGTTTGGTCCTAGATCTTCCCTTTTTATTCTTTAATGGGGATAATTCCTCTGAAATCCCACACATATGGTTTTAAATTATGTGTATTAGTGATGTTTAAGTGCCTTTGGAACATGTCCACTGTCCTGGTGCAAGATAGCTTCCACTGCGGTGCCTGGATCTAACAGGATGTGTTAATTTATTCATCAAACATTTCCCGAGCACCTGGTTGGAAGCTGGTCTGAATGACCAAGCATCCTTAGTTTTCTATTTATCATTTGTGTGGGTTCCAAACTCAAAATCCAATAAGTTTCCAGCTGTAACTGTGGCTGGAGAATTGGTGCTTACTTGCTAAATCTAGGTCAGAGGAATTCTGAAAATCTCTCCTGCCTAAAATATATATATATATATATATTTAATTCCACTTTGATTAGTTCCAATAGCATAAGCTAAAAGTCACTCCAATAAAGCTGTGCTCAGAATCTGAGAGCTTCTCCAGTCTCCCAGGCTTAGATCACCCATCCAAAATACCATATTTTCAAGTCCCCCGTTCTCATTACTTTGTGTTCAACACAATCTGAACTTGTGGATCTCACTAAGATCAAAAGATTTTACAGTTCTCCTTTTTTGTTTACCATCAGTCTCCAATATATTGCACAGTCTGATGTATCTGTCCCTGTTTAATTAACCTACACCATCAAAGTCCACAAAGGTAAGAGAGAGAAGCAGAGAACATGAACAAGCTACCTCAAATAAAGGACAAACTGAGAATAAGTCATGGAGTGGCTGTCGACAGGAATTTAAAGCAGGAGATTTTATTTTCTTTTTAATCTGTTGCTATAAAGCATCAGCCTTCTTCAGCAATAGAGTGAGCATGACGGCTCTTGTGTTGATGCTCACATTTCCCATCGCTGACATCCTTGTGTCTATCCTGAAGCAAAAATACATTTCCCTTTTTAAGCTTTTGATGATAAAAATCTCATCTGAAGCCCCATAAATGATCTTTTATTATCTATATTAATAATGAATAAATGTCTTTTGAATACCTCTGATCTTTCCCATTAATAGCACCAGATGTATTATAGATAACCTTTTGATTTAGCAGCATAAACTCTGAAATGATATTAAACACTAAATGACCGAGCTTCCGGAGACACTAAGGTCAAAATTATACACATTTCTTTCAGTTCCATGTGTCCATTAGGTGACTCTAACACTTCTCAGTATTTATGTTTGAACGTGTGTGTGCGTGTGTAAGAGAGTGCCCTGGAAAGCAAACTCATAAATTTTTATTTGCTGCAGCTTTTTAATTTTCACACATTCCATGTTCTGCTCCCAACTTCTTTTCTAGCAGGAGGTAAAATGCTCAAAGGAGACAGAATTTAAAGCAGCCCTGCAACTGCCTGTTTCATTTTTCACCTGTTGTTTTGTTTTTTTGTTTTTTTGTTTTTTTTAGGTAAAATTCATCTCTTATTACTGCATGTCCAGTTAGAAAAACTCCAGCCGGAAGTTTTCTAATGCACATTGGAAATGTCTTTTAAAAAGAAAGGTAAGGATCATTCTTGAGAAATTTGTTTCTTCTTCAGATCCTGTACTTGATCTCACTGATCACCTCTTACTGATGCATTCCTCCTCTGCTGCAGACTCTCATAAAGGAAGGAGAACCAAAGGTCATGGTGTTCTCTGTCAAGTCACAGAGCATATCAGGGTAGAGCCTCAGCAATAACCAAGATTCCTCTTACCATACTCTAGGTCCAAACCCTTCCATATGACTCAGTTCTTGGACTGGAAATTGGAATATTACAGAAAAAAGTCAGACGTTTGTGAGATCGCTCTGGGAAAGGAGAATAAGGAAAAGAAGGGAGCAGGGGCAAGGAAGAGAAGTCACAGGCTCCCCCTGGACGTGGGTGCCCAGCAGGTGCTGACATTGTGCAACTATTCACAATGGAAAACTTTTTTTTTTTTAAGACTCAAGGATGCTATGTCCACTGTCTAGAAATGTAAGCTGTCAGAACATTTGGGCAACTGATTTCTTAATAAGAAAGCACATGTACATATGGCATGAAAGTCAGTACAAAGCAAATGTACATACAGATAAGGGGTTTTGCAGATGTGGGAGCCCTTAGATCACAGACAGTAAGGCACTGCGTGAGGCTGCGCACCTGTTAAAAACTGCAGGATTCCAGCATCCAGCTTGGGTGGGCTAGGATTCACTTCTAGAATGTCACAAGGCACTGCAATGGAAAAAGGAATAAGTAGAAGCTCAGTTTGGTGAACACAGACTGCTGGAGGAAGCAAGGGATGCTGATACCCAGAGGCTGATGGGGGAGGAGAGGTTAAGGAAGACTCTGGCCCATATGGCAGCAGGGGAGACTTAGGAATGGAGAGCTGTGGATTTCTGGAGTCCAGTGGGGCTGGACGTCTAGACCCTAACCATGGGGAACATGGAAAGTTTCCAAAAACCCAAATGGATATGGAACACTGAGAGTCCAGATGCAGGCAACAACGGAATGCCTTTGAGAAAGAAGAGACAAATGGAGGGGAAAAAGCCACGAGCAGCAGCGAGAGCCGCCGCGGATGCCCTCGGCATGCCATTACCTCCTGACTTCTTTCCACCTCCATACCGCATCGCATTCATTTGCCCAACTAAACTGTCGATATTCTCCAACAGCAACTCACATCCTAACCTTTCTTCCAGTTTCTTTCACTATGTCTGCCTTACCCCCCACAATGTGGACTTAAAAAATCTTCCCCAGCTCTACAAGGTTGATCTCAAATCTCATGACTTCATGAAGCCCTTCTGAGTTCAATACATGTGCAACTCACACACTTGAATAGAAACTGAATTCTCCCCTCTCTGAATTATCGCACAATTTTATTTCTTTTTCTCTGATGTCACTTAATATTCTGCTTTATAATACAGTTATTTACATATCCCAAGTTAATAGTATACTGCAGCTGACCCAAAAACTTACTAGGAGCAGTAAAATACATTTCCTGTATTCTGTCCCACCAATGTGGGTTATTTGCCCTAAAAGGATTTAGAGACACATCAGGTAACTCTGGGCATCAGTAGAATGTGACAGTCAAGTCCACGGGAATTAATTCAGCATTTCTGTTTTGCTGTTTCGTTAACCCATGTCCCTAATATATTTTCTTGGATGAAGAGTGGGGGAGTTCCCCTGACCTTTTGCCCCTTCTCCCTTCTTCCTGGTCTGCATGCTGCATGACTGTTCTGCCTGATAGGTGTTGGGGGGCTTGCTTTGCTGCCTCCCACAGCTCCCTCCCTTCCTCCACATTAACCTGCATTTTCTGGGTAATGGCGCAGTCACCAGCAGCATTAGATCTCTCCAGGCTGTTGGCATCGCTCCTGTCTTCTTGCCACGCTTCCCAGTGGGAATTCATTGAAATCAGCCAAGGAAGAGCGCGGAGGTGAGGCTGTTTCCACACAAGCAAAACTAAAGGGAAAACAGATTCAGTTCAGGCCTTCAGCCTCCATGACTAATGCAGAACACAATTGCATGGGCCAAAATTGCAGCCTGTCTATGTGAAATGCCTGAATCTGTTGGACTCCTAAGGAATTCTTCCATCTATACATGAAGCCCTGAGAATAAGTCACTTGATCAACTCTATGCCTACTGGATGCAAAGTTATGAAGATGCATCAACTCAAAAAGAACAAACCAGTTTTTATTGTTTGACAATCTTAGAGAAAATGCAGGACAACATTTTCAGCCAATCACATATCAAAATGTCTGAAGTAGAAATATTTTCCATATGCACACAGTTATATTATTATTATTATTATTATTATTATATTATTATATTATTATTATTAATTGCACAAAATGACTATTAGGTTTTAGGAGTAAACAGGAGAGATGGTGCTGATATGCTGAATAAAAGAGGTAAATTTTAAGTAATTTTGAAAATCAACCATCCTAACTTCTTAGAATCAGAATTCACAACTTTCCATTTATGCATTTACAAACTAGTCCCACAGCAAATGACAGAGCAATGACTTGAATTTACAGTGCTAAGATAGGTGTACTTTTACATGTGGTTCCTTGAAAAAGCAATCAGAGGAAGAAACAAAAGAATTTCTAGTAGAATTACACAAGTTTTGATACATGGGTAAGGCCACATGCCCACAGTCAAAAGTAAGATCACAGTGACAAATTAATTAGCCATATTTTTCACTTCTTGCAGAGATTTTTGAGTACACAGGAGAAAGTGCTCATCTAAAGTGCCCAAATTCGTTGGATGATTGGACAAAGACAGAAATTATGAACAGGTGTGCTTTTTCAGAATAACCAACCACATTATTTAGATAAGTAAACAAGTTGTTTGCAGGTAGGGACAATTTATAAAAAAAAAAAAGGAGACTCTTTTGGAAGCTCTTGTAATTTCTAGCATCTTATCACTCATTACACTTTATTAGACTATTTATATTTCTGTCTCCATCACTAGGCTACAAATCTGTGTGAGAGAAGATGGGGGTCAGTCTTGTGTGTTACAGTTTGCAAAGCATCTGGTAAAGTTTAACAAACTTTGGGGGAAATGAGCCTAATGATCTAGATTTGGTATTTGAGATGAGAATCCAAGAGTGACTAGAGATGGCTGTCAGTGAGATATCCATTGGATAAATGGAAGAGAGGAGGAAATGAATATTATTTCTCTGTTGTAATGAATCTAGGGATGTGATATGATCAGTCAATGAAAAAAAAGTTAGGTCAAGAGGTGTACGTAGCAAAGAAATGATCAGTTAAACTCAAAGAAAGTGCTCTATGTGGATCCTGTGATAAGCCTGAAATTCACCAATCCAAAGACTGGCCCAAACCATCATCAGGCCATGTTCTCAAGGCTGAGCACTACTCAGCAAAGTATTGGCCAAGGCAGCTACAACCAGTGTGGTCAATTTGGGACAACCAATGATCATTAAGGATAGGTTCCTAGTGTCAGTACTAAAGTATATGCAAGAAGCTATAAAATAAGAAATAAACCCCTGCTCACCCCTGCCAAATGAACTTGGATCAACACCTTGTGCCATATTTAAAAAATTAACTCAGAAAAGAACATGGATCTAAATGTAAAACCTAGACATATAAAATTTCTAGAACAAAACATTTAAAACATTTTTTTTACTTTGGACTAAGCAAAAATTTCTTAGACATGATAATAAATTCACAACTCATAAAAGAATAGACAAATTGGATTTAATCAAAATTAAAAATGCCTGCCCATCAAAATATACCCAAAAAAAACCCAAAAAGTTAAGCTAGGTGAAAAGTTTTTTCAAAGCATATGTCTGAATATATAAAGAATTCTCAAAGTTCAACAAGAAGAAAATAATATAGACCAAAAAAGGGGGGCAAAAGATTTGAAGAGATACTCTATCAAAGAAAATACATAGCTAGCAAAAACACATGAAGAGATGTACAAACTAGGGAAATACAAATTAAAGCCACAATGAGTTCTCACAATGCACTTATTAGAATGGCTAAAATTAAAAAGTCTGACAATAGCAAGAGTTGGAAAGAATGTGGAGGAGCTGCACTCCCGTCTCTCAAACACTGATGGTGAGGATATAAAATGAAACAATCAATTTCTTAAAAAGTTAAGCATACTTCTACCGTATGACTAAAATATAACTCCATACAAATACTTGTCCATGAGTGACAACCACAAATACCTTCGTTAATAGCCCAATACTGGACAATCCAAGTTTCATCAATAGGATGAATCTCAAAGTAATTATAAGAAGCCAAATGTAAATAGTGCATATTGTATAATTTCATCTTATATAAAAGTCTAGAAGATGAAAACTCAAGCAGTGGCTTTACAAACCGATACATGGGGAGAGATGCAACAAGAGGGATTTTGAAGGGGTGCAGGGAACTTTGGGCTCATGGCCATGTTCACTCTGTGTGTTGTAGTGGGTCTCATGAACACACATGTGTCTTTTTTAAAACTCATCTAATTTTATGATTTAAATACATGTAGTTTATTAATATATTATTTATCTCTCAATAAAACTGTTTTTAAAGTGAGAGAATGGCTACAGAAACCAGAATCTGGAAAAAGTCACAAAATAGGAGGCACAAATGTTGAGCTGGCAGAGACCAGAACATGAGCCATAAGACAAAGTGTTGGCGATGATTTTTACAGGAGGGTTCAGTAGACAGAAGTGCATCTATCCAGCTAGGGCAGGATAGACAGAAGAGACAGAAGACCAGAAAAGGATAGGCTGGTATCAAGCTTGAGCCCTACAGATGGGGGGAACATAAAGGAAAGCTGGAAAGGAATAATGAATTCACAAGGGGACATATTTTATTAGTGTATTTTCATATATATGTGTAATTTATTAATTTATATTTAGATTAAAACAGTTTTAAGTTTATGAAAGAAACTGAAAATTCACTTTTTTGAGTGAGAAACTCAATCAAAAATGAAATCTTCTCACCTGTGTGCATCAGGTGACTTCTGCATGAAATGTGGTGGTACTTAAATCCCATAGGTTGTGTTTGGAGGAAAACACCAAATTATTTTGAATTCTTCCTTGAGTTATTTGATGGAGGAAAGAAGAGAAATAAAGAAACAAAAGAAGCTCCCATCATTCATCAAGAAGAAAATATTTTGAGGTCACTTAAAGATAAAGACAGAGAGGCTAAGAAACCTGATTAAAACAAGCTGTTGATCTGCTAACAAATGTTTCCATGGTCAGGTGAACATAGGTAGTTAGAACCTGAATGACTGCTCTAACTAGAGACACTTCAGAAGCATGCAGGAACGGACAGTATCACTGCCCAGTTTGCTCTCCCCAGTCCTCCATTCAACAGTGTTCAATGAGAGGCTAAAATGTGCCAGCTGATTGCTGGGCTCCAGGGATGCTATGGAGCAAAGATGGACCTAGTCCTTGGTCTCATATATTGCTAACAGTACAGGAAGGAAGATAAATAGAGGACTGCATATATCATCACAAACTGTGGTAACTACTAGAAAGGAATTCACATGGGAAATCAGTGGGTAAGGAGCTCTGTCAATCAGGAGTAGGATCCAGGGAGATGATTGACGGCTGATCAGAATCACTGCGGAGAAGAGCAGAGCATCAGAAAGTCCAGGACAGAGCTTAGAGGACTACAGCATTTAGTGTCCAGCCCAGAAGGTCAGAGTGCCAAGAACCACGAAGGAGCAAACCAAGGTCAGCAGTATTGAGTGCAGTTTGGAGGTCAAAGGAGGGGGATCTAAAACATCAGCTGATTCAGCTACATGGACGTCACTAACGGACCATCGAGAGCTGTGTGGTGGAACCGATGAGGGTGAAAGCGTAGCAAGAGAAGAGAGAGCAGAAACTGCAGGTGGGTGTAGGCTGAGGAAGGCATATTGGGTTTTGAGTTTATTGCTTTGTTTTGTCTTTAATGAACAACCTTGACCCCACATTAAACACATAAGAGAAGGATTGGGACCGAGAGTAATTGTTAGCTTAGCCATCTAACATACTGTTTCCAGATGTATTCTAGCTTCCACAAAATGAAAGAAAACATTTGGCCCCTGAGTCCCTGAGACTGGGATACTTCACTTAGCATAATTTTCATTGTGTACAATGAAACAATAAAATTAATTAAATGAAACAATAAAATTAATGCAACAACAAAAAATAAATAAATAAAAAAGAGGCATTTTGAGAGGGATAGTGGGACTTCCCTCTCCCTCTCCTTCTTCTTCTCTTCCTCCTCCCCCTCCCCTCCTTCTTCTCTCTCTCTCTCTCCTCTCTCTCTGCTTTCCGACCCCCAGGAGGCTAGCAGCTCCCTCTACCATAAGCTCCCTCGCATGATATTTTGCCTTGCCACAGGCCGAAAAGCAAAGGAGTTGGCCAATCAGACTGATACCTCTAAAACTATGAACCAAAACAAACTTTTCCTGCTTCCAAGTTACCTCAGGTATCTTGTCACAGCAATGCAAAGCTGATTAACACACACAGAAGCCAATCTTAAAAAGGCTACATTTGGCATAATTCCAATATTTCATTCTGAAAAAGGCACAATTACAGGCAGTGAAAGGATTAGTGGTTTGCAAGGGTTCGGGGAGGGAGCGGTAACTAGAGACAGATATTTAGAGCTGTGAAAATGTTCTCCGTGCTACTGTAACAGTGGATGTCATTATGTAAATCTCAAAACCCAATGCTCTGGGGATCATGGTGCGTCCCTGTAAGTCCATCAGATGTAACCAGAGGACCTCCCTGGTGCAGGACATTGATAACAGTGTAGACTGGGGTGGGGTAAAGAGGTGTGTACGGATACTCTGTACCTTTCTATTTTGTTGTGAACCTAAAATTACTTGAAAAAAATAAAGTCTATGTAAAAAGAAAAATTGAGAAGAGAGGTCAAATACAAAAGAGAAGGGGCAATGTTAAGTTCTGGAAAATAAGAGTGAACAGAATCCCAAGCCATGGATTTAACACATGCATAGACTCTCTATTTCAACAAGTGAGGAGGAGGATGTGGTGGGCGAAGACGTGGGTACGAGAGCAGGTAGGCAGTCAGTGGCTTGAGTGAAATTTCAAGAATCGCCTCTCCTAGCCACTCTAGATACAGACTCTGAAGTCTTCAAGAGAAAAGACCCAGCCAGGAGGTGCATTGAAACATCTGGGCCTGCTCTCCAGGGCTGTAGGAATGAAGTTGAGAACTAAATATTACCTGAATTATTATTCCAACTTGAGACTTGGTCTTTCCCAGGTAGTAAGTGAGGAAAATGTGCAGGCCTCAGGAGTATTAATTTGTAAAATTGGGCATTTATGACTTCAGTAATTGAGAGTTATTGAAGGCCTGGGAAAAGGAAGTAAAGGTGTTTAAGTGGCTTATTCTAGAAGAGTATGTGTGTGCATACGCACATACAGGTGTATGTGTTTCACCAAATATAAGTCTAAGTAGTCACTGGAAGCAAAAAGAAAACATTCATTTTAATTTTGATGCCATTACAGAGCTTTTACCTTACAGCTGTCGATTAACAGCACAGAAATGAAACTCTTCTTGGTGACCTATGAGATAGTGACAGCGAAGGCGTCACTCAGGTGATATAAGGACCATTTGATGCATCTGTTAATTCCACGGTCTGTCTTTAAACCCTATTGCCTTTCCCCATGGCTTGCTGGCTCTCAGTAATGCACATCGACACGAACATATAATCCAAGATCACCCACCTTTCTGCATAAATGAGCACAAACCATTTAATAAACCTTTCACTTCCTTTTCCCCGGTCTGTAATAAACTACTATAATTATTTCTTAATGGGCCAACTTTCACTTTCCCATCTGCCTACTGAATATATACTTAAGAAAACCCATTTGCCCAGAGAGATATTTTTATCCTGTTGAATTGCAACATTTCCTCTTCATCTAATTATCCTAATAAATATTTCTGATCTTCTCTCTGCTGACCTACTTTGTATATCTGGACTTTGGGCTTATGTTTCATTGGAGAGGTATTACTTTCAGAGTTTGAGAAGCTAAGAGTTAAGGGTTAACGTTGGAAAACATAGGGACTGGAGCTGTGGCTCAGCAGTTACGGCCCTTGCTCGGCATGCGCGAGTACATGGGTTCAAACCCCAGCACCATGTACACAGCTAAGTGTCAGAGCAATGGAAGCCATGTGAAAAACTCAAAAAAAAATTGATTCTCTCTCTCTCTCTCTCTCTCTCTCTCTGTCTTTCTCCTTGTAGAGAATTGTCACTGAGTTTTTCACATCGCTCTTGTTGCTCTGACACTTAGTTGTGCACGTGGGTGCTGAGGTTTGAACCCGTGTACTCTTACATGCCGGGTAAGCACTGCAACCGCCGAGCCACTGCTCCAGCCCCTGTCCTTCTCTTTAAAAAAAAAATGGAAAACATAATACATTACAAGTTTGCTCTCTGTGTGGGTGATGAACTGAGTCCTCGGCAGATTTTTTTTCTGAAAATGTAGATTCTTGAATGAAAGTAAGGATAAATAGTGGAATTGTTTGCTGTTTCTAAGATAGAGAGTCCAGGAACAAATCCCATCTGTAGGCAATTGATTTGAGACAAAGGCACCAAGAGCACACACTTGGGAAGGGGACAGTCTCATCAGTAAATGGTGCTGAGAACACTGGATATCCACGTAAAGAAGGAAAATGCACCTCTGTATCACCCCTTATGCAAAAGTCAACTCAAAATGCACTAAAGACCTAAACATGTGATCTGAAACTATACAATATAAAAAAATTAGGGGGAAAAAACATGACTTGAGTCTGGGCAGAGATTTCTTGCATATAATCCCAAATGCACTAAAAATAAACAAATGGGATTACATCAAACTAAAAATGTTTCTGCACAGCCAAGAAAACAATAGAGTAATGAGAACAACTGAGAGAACATATTTGCAAATCATGCTTCACAGAAGGGGCAAATAATATCCAAAATACACAAGGAACCTCAACTGCCCAATAGCAAGAAAACAAATTCCCTTACTAAGGAATGGGCAGAGGACTTGAACAAACATTTCCAAAAAGAAGAAATTCAAATGCTCAGCACCATCAATTATGCAAATCAAAACCACAATAAGATATCAGTTCACACCAGTTAGTTTGACGATTATCAAAAAGATGAAAAGTGTTGTCAAGGATGTGGAGAAAAGGAAACCCTTCTACTTGGTTGCAAATTAACACAAGCATTTTGTAAAACAGTGTGGAGATCCCTCAGAAAACTAAAGACAGAATTAGCCTGTGAGCTAGGAAGCCCACTATTGGGTGTGTGCCCAAAGGAATTGAAATTAGTACAACAAAGATGTCTGCAGTCCCTGTTTATTCACAACAGGAAGATACAGTAACAACTCAAGTGTCCATCAATAGACCAATTAATTTTAATAATGCAACACACACACACACACACACACACACACACACACACACGACTACTACTCAGCCTGGTATAAATAGGAAATCCTATCATCTTCAGCAACATGGTTGAACCTAGAAGGCATTATGCTATGTGAGATTAAGGAGGCTTGGAGAGATGAATACCATAAGATGTCACTTGTATGTGAAAGCTAAACTTTTAGCAGAGGGTGGGACAGTAGTCACTAGATATGGTGTGGGGTGTGGAGGGTCAAGAAAAGGGAGAAGTTGCTCAATGAATATAAAGTTATGGTTAAGAAGGACAGGTGCCAGAGCTCTATTGCAGAGCAAGGTGACTGTAGTTAATAATGTGTATTGTATGTTTCAAAAAAGCTACAAGAATTTTAAATGTTTCCAACACAAATGATAAATATTTGAGATAATATGTATGTTAATTATCTTGATTTGATCATTCCACATGTAACATATATCAAAATATCACATTGTACCCTATAAATACATGTAACTATGATTTGCCAATTAAAAATGCTGATTGCTGGGACCCAGTCACAGATATCCCATCATACAATATTGAAGAAACAAAGAAGAATCTCTCTTTTTTTTTTTAAAGAGAGAGGGACAGTGAGAGAGAGAGAGAAGCAATTTTTATTGAGTTTTTCACATGGCTTTCGTTGCTCTGACACTTAGTTGTGTACATTGTGTAGGGGTTTGAACCCGCGTATACTCAACCCATGCTGGGCAAGGACAGTAACCACCGAGCCACCCAGCCCCGAAGAACCTCTTTTTAAACAAGCATGTTAAAAGAATCTGATGCAGGTGGTTCATGGACCACACTCAGAGAAATTCCTCAAGATAATTCCAGGTGATTCCCCAATACTGCAGTTACCCCCAGCTTTCTAACTAGGAAAATTAAAGATAAGAGTAAATGAAGCTTTAAGGTTGGTAAATGCTGTGGTTTCAATCTCTCTGCTCTGATGTATTTGTCCCAAGCTTTCTTTGTCCTAAGCTGCTTCTCCTCAAAGTTGCTAAATGGTCACACAGTGCCAGAAGTCACATCTAGAAATGACAACTCCATAAAAGCCCTCATCAAGTCCTCAGACGCACTTCAGAGTAAGAATAATGCTTAGTTGTCATAGATACCAGTGACACAAAGCTGAGTACCCAAGTTCACTGGTATAAAAGTAACACCATGTTTGTGCACAAAACTCCCCTGCACACAAGAGCATATCCACATGCACACACACACACTTTAACTGTGATATTTCTACTCTAAGTAGAGGAGAAAAGATTAAAACTAAAATGGATCACCATGACCACATGGGATTTATCCCAGATGTGCAAAGCTGCTTCAACATTCAAAAATCAGTTGATGTAATTCATCACACCAACAAACTAAAGAAAAGCCAACAGGATCATATTAATAAGCATGGGAAAGCATTTGACCAAATCCAATACCCATTGGTAATAAAAATTCTCAGCCAACTAGAAATAGAGGAACTTCATTAACTTGATAAAAAAATTGCAAAACACTATAGCTAACATTATATTTCATAGTGAGAAACTAGACGTTTCCCCACTAAGTTCAGGGATGTGAGGCAAGCAGGCAATAAAACAAGAAAATGGAATAAGGGTCATATTTATTAGGGAGGAAGAAATAAAGCTGTCTTTGTTCAGCAATGACCTGAGTATTTATATAGAAAAATCCAAAGAATTGACATAAATCTGAATGACCTAGTGTGTAGCAATGACACTTTAGATAAACACCAAGGCATGATCTCAGAAAGAAAGAACAGATAAACCAGACTTTACTAAAACTGAAAGTTTCACTCTGCAAAAGACACTGTCAAGACAATGAGAAGAAAAGCCACAAACTTGGGAAAAATATTTGCAGAAGACACATCTGAGAAAAAAACTGTTATCAAATATAGACAAAGTATTCTTTTTTTATTTTTATTTTTTAAAGAGAGAGGGACAGTGAGAGAGACAGAGAAAGAGAGAAACAAATTTATTTAGTTCTTCACATGGCCTCAGTTGCTCCAACACTCAGTTGTGTACATGGTTCTGGGATTTGAACCTGGGTCCTCGTGCTTGCCAGGCAAGCCCATAACCGCTGAGCCACCGCTCCAGCCCCTAGACAAAGTATTCTTAAAACTACAATAAGAAATCCAATAACCCCATTAAAAAGTACAAAAAAGACCTAATAGATCTTACCCAAAAAAGAAAAGACATGAATGTGACAACCACTGGAAAAGATGTTCCTCATAGTATGTCATCTGGGATTGCAAAGTAAAATAATGTTCTAACAGGAAGCTTGAACTTGGGCGATAACAAGATGTGATGAAAAATTGTTCATGGTTATCCTTGTCACACTGTGGTGGGGCACGTTCCTAATGGAAATCTACAGGAAATTTCTGAAGTTTCCATTGAACTTTTAAAAATTGAATGCCAGTTCTCACTGAAACTAACATTTTTGAAAAGCAAAATAACTGGGGCTGGAACGGTGGCTCGGTGCCCAGCATGTGCAAGTACACAGGTTCAAACCCCAGCAACAAGTGTCAGAGCAACGAAAGCCATGTGAAAAACTCAATGAAAAAAAAATTGATTCTCTCTCTCTCTCTCTCTCTCTCTCTCACTGTCCTTCTCTTTTTAAAAAAAAAAGGAAAAGAAAAAAGAAAAGAAAAATAATTTAGGACATATATAAAGTCTCAGAAAATATAAACACTTTATTTAATTGTTTTTAAAATATCAATGAGAAAAAATTTAGTAACAAAACATTTTTTGGTATTTTTTCTTTTTGCACCAGGGATTGAACCCAGGGGGCACTTAACCACTGAGCCCCAGCCCCAGCCAATTTTTTTTATTTTTTATTTTGAGACAGGGTCTCACTAAGTTGCTTAGGGCCTAAGTTACTGAGGATGGCCTTAAACTTGTGATCCTCCTGCCTCAGCCTCCTCAGCATTAGAAATAATGCTTAGCTGCCATAGAGCTACTGGGATTACAGTAGCTCTGCCACTGCCCCCAGTTTCTTCGTACTTTTGATATCCACACAGGAGCTAGCTTTCTGAACTTCTTACCATTTGTGAATTGTGGTGTGAAATTTTTAACATGTGATTTGGTTTTCTCCGTGATAATGAAAGAACATGATTCTTTAGATTTCCATTAAATTCAACATGAATCTTTAGATTTACATTCTAGGCATTAATAATAGAATTTCATATCATTTGTCAGTATATCCTCTAATTATTTACTAGAATCTCTTACTATTAAAGGCCTTCATTGATAAAAGCTTACAAAATGTGTACAAAAGAATTAGACACAAATTTATCTTTCAACAAATTCTTCTTATTCAAAAACAGTTTAGAATGCTTTCCAGCTCAGGTTTTTTTGTAAGGGATTTTCATATTTAAAATATCACAAGAAATCACCTGGGCCAATCAAGAATTCAAGACTTCTCTTATTTTGTAACTTATGGAAGGATCAGCGGAGTAGTTTGATGATAGTAAGTAGCAAGACAGAGCTGGAGGGTGATCAACCAATTCCTTTTGCCTGGGTCTGTCCAGTTCTAGAACTGGAAGTCCCTCATACCAGGCAGAGGGGACAGTAAGGACAGTCCATCCAAGTTCATTGGGGCTGGAGAAGTACAAGGGACTGAGATGGAGAAAACACAAGACTTCCAAGACAGAAAACAGGCTTTATATGGCCTCAAAGAAGGAAACAGACTAATGAGTTTATAAAACCTCTGTTGATAAACTGTGGGCAATGTTCATATCTGGTACAAACACCAAAAGACCAACAAAAAATACTATTTTTTTCCATCAAAGGCAAAAACGAATTTCAGAACAATCATAGGCTCATTGTTTCATTATTAAATTCCATTTAATTAAGTTCAATATGTAATTTTGGGGGCACCACCTAAAAGAAATGCTCTGTCTTTGAAGCTGATGTGAAAAGAAGCATGTTATTGAAGATAAGAATGAGCTACGGCATGGATGAACACTGAAGATATTATGCTCAGGGGCACAAGCCAGTCACCAAAGGACAAATATGAATGATTGCTGGGCTTCTAGAACTATCTGATTCACAGAGACAGAAAGTACAATGGTATTTGCCAAAAACTGGGGGAAGGAAGAGTAGGGAGTTAGTGCTTAATGGGTGCAGGGTTTCAGTTTGGAAGATGAGAGATTTCTGCATAAGGACAGCAATGGGGGCTGCCCAGCAATGTGCCCAAAAAGCATTTGTCAAATGCCTTCCCATACTTATTAATATGATCCTGTTTTTTTTCTTTAGTTTGTTGATGTGATGAATTACAGTGTGCCCAACATGGTTAGTACCTCAGAACCATGCACTTGAATATGGTTAAAATTTGTAGCTTACTCTTTACTTCCTGGGAGAAGCCAAATAATGCTTATGCAAGCATTTAATTCCGGCAAATGCACAATCATATATGTATATATATATATACATATATGTATATATGTATATATATATATATAAAGACATTTATATCTGTTATGAGGGAAAATATAGAAGTCAAGAGACTGGGGTGTGATTCTGAATTAGGAACAGTAGTATATCATATTGTTACTGCATATGCATCTACAATTGTACAACTCAACTCCTCCATTAAATTGTTTAAAAATATTTTTGTTGGGGCTGGAGCGGTGGCTCAGCAGTTTCAGCACTTGCCTGGCAAGCACAAGGACCCGGGTTCAAACCCCAGCACAACGTACACAACAAAGAACAACTAAGTCCATGTGAAAAACTCAATAAAAGTTTTTTTCTCTCTTTCTCTGTTTCTCTCACTGTTCCTCTCTCTTTAAAAAAAAAATTGTTTTGTTATGCACATTCTATTACAACAAATTAAAAAAGACAGTTCCCTAAGATAGTCAGGCCAAACAGTCTCACTTTCTTTCGACTGAGTTGGTGGACTGGGAACCAGAAGAAACTTGGTAGACATTTGTCTTGGATTCAGCAAAGGGTATATCTGACAGTCTCTCCTTATAGACCAGAAATGAAGACTGGAGAGCATGTTGGTAGAACTGAATCCAGTTAAACAAGCATGTGAGGTCACTGTTTAGCCTCTGTGTCATTTCTGAAGGCTGGATGAACATTCAAATAACTTGATAATTAAAAACAAAATTGTCCCAACCCCAACTCATGCACAAATTTAAGTCTCTGGAAGTTCCCACCTAATTTTAATGTGCATTTTAGGGACAACTGATTAATGGAGGCCAGTTTGAAGAAGGTATTTGTGGAATGCTTTACTACGATATCTTGGGAAGCCATGCAGCAAACTGAAACAGGAAATGCTTAAACTCAGTTAACCTGGGTGGGAAGTCCAGTTTCTCCATTTCCCCAGTACGGACTCCAAAACCTTTGCCAGATCATGTAACATTTCCGAGCTTTAATTGCTCACGCATAAGAAGCATTAGTAATGCTTACCTAACTTCATTTAATGTCTTTAAGATTCATCTATGCTGCCACGCATTTTGGAATTTCCTTCGTTTTAAGGCTGAATGGTATTCCACTATATGTCCCTACCACATTTTCCTCATCCATTCTTCTAGTGATAGACATTTAGGTTCTTCCCACATCTTGGGTAGTGTGAATAGTGCTGTAATGAAGATGGAACTCAGATATGTCATCAGCATACTGATTTCAAATCTTTTGGATAAATATTCAGAAGTGAGATTGCTGGATCACATGCTTATCCTGTTCTTAATTTTTTAGGAATTTCCGTACTGCTTTCATATGCATTTCCCTGTGCACAAGGATTCCAATTTTCCACTAACCTAGACAAAGCTCATTATCTCTCATCTTTTTTTAACAGATATCCTGGCAGGTATAAGGTAATTTCCCATTGTGGTTTTGATGTGGGCTGCCTGGACAATTAGTGACCTTGTGCTAAGTGAAGTGAGCCAGCCTCAGAAGGGCACATCCCTCATGATTCCGTTTGTTGAGGTTTCTACAACAGTCACAGAATGGAAGAGTGTGATGGAGGTTGCCAGGGGCTAAAGGGAGAAGGAAAAGGGGAGCTGTCAATCAAAGGTCATAAAGTTCCGTCAAACAAGATGTAGAGGCTCAGAGATCTGCTGTGCAGCTTCACGCACGCAATCAACAATACCACACGACGTACTCAGTTCACTAAGAGGGTGCATGTCATGCTAAGTGCTCCTGCCACAAGAACATAAAAAAATAATCCAGGTGTGGTGGTACACGCCTGTAATCCTCACTCCTCCAGAGGCTGAAGCAAGAGGATCTACAACAAGTTTGAACCCAGCCTGGGCAAATTAGCAAGACCCTATCTCAAAATTTAAAAAAATAACGAGGGCTAGGAATGTAACTCAGTGGCAGAGTACCCTTGGCTCAACCTGAGTACCACACATACAGAAAAGAGAAATTAATGTGGGCTGCAGCAATGAGCAGATTCTGCAGAACTAACGGGTTCTTACACAGGGCCTTGAATAAGTGTGAAGGAGTGAATAGGAGTGAATCTGTGGAGGTGGAGGTGAGTTAGGCAGCAGCCCTAGCTTCAGCAGGGAGGAGGAAGGGAGGAGATGAGTAACAGTATCACTTTGGATATGTAACTTTGGCAGCCCATCTTCCAGGCAGATCGTGGACAGCCACGAACAGCAATCTGGAGAATTTAATTCAAGTGCCCCTAGCTGCTGTGTTGAAAGCATTCCTGAATGCCAGAGCCTAGAAAACCAACTAGCAGACAGTTACAGATCATTCCATTGGCACATGTTCCTAGTGTCCCCTGGGTGCCAAGCATTCACAGAGAGCTATGGGAAATAAATAGCAAAAGCTGGGAATACTCTGATCAGTAACAAGAAGCATTTTCTGAGAAAATAAATGGCAAAAACAAAATGAATTGGTGAATAACAAATGTTTGGGCAAGAAGAGAAAATATAGCACGGAAGGAATAACTGCTTGGGAGCAAAGGTTTCGAGAGTAAAGACAAAGCTATTTTTAGAATCTATTCCTTAAATTTGAGCTAATGGTGTGGGCAATATGTTCTACTACAGTTACAGTGAAATAACACAGAGATGTTCCTCAATTTACAATGGAATTATGTTCCAGTAAACCCATCATAAATTGGAGATCTCATAAATAAATGGAAAATGCATATCATGCGCCTACTCAGGGAGACATTCCAGCTCAGCTACATAGAACCCTGCAAATGTCTGTGGTTCCCTGTCATGATCGAGGGACCAACTAGAGGTGCAGTCACTGCCTCTTCTCAGCGTCATGAGAGAGGATCAGACTGCATTATGCTGGCCGGGGGAAAAGGTCTAAATCAAAATTCCAGGTATAGTTTCTACCAACATCCATTGTTTCTACCAACACTATCATGAGGTCAAACAATCTTAAGTTCAACTAGGGTAAGCCAGAGACTGTCTGCAGGAAAAGATGAAATAGTCATCTTAAAACTGGCCAAAATATAGCCCCCACAACTCTGGGAGACCTTGTCCCAAAATGAAAATAAAAAAGGGTTGGGGATGTAACTCAGTGATAAAGAATGACTCTGAGTTCAATCCAAAGTGCCACATCAAAATATAAAGAAAAGAGAAAAAAATTGCCCTAAATAATGTTCTACTAAGTATTAGACCTCCCCTGGCTTTTATATTTTGCTATATTGTCCAGATGACTTAATTAAAAAAAAATACCCAATGAACCTTATACACTGGAGAAAATTGCATAAACACAAAGACCTTAGATGTGCTCTGAAAAAGTCTATGATAGCAAGTATTTTCTTATCATGGTATGATTATAGTCAGTGTGAATAAAATACACCATCCAGTGATTTTAATCCTTCTGTGACAAAAGAAGGGGAAGAAAGAGAAACGGGAAGAGAAAATGGGGGCAGGAAGGGGGCTGGAGCGGTGGCTCGGTGGTTACAGTGCTTCCCTGGCATGCACAAGTACACAGGTTCAAACCCCAGCACCATGTGCACAACTAAGTGTCAGAGCAATGAAAGCCACATGGAAAACGAAATAAAAATTAACTCTCTCTGCCTCTCTCTCTCTCTCTCTCACTGTCCCTCTCTCTTAAAAAACTAAAATAAAATGGGGGCAGGGAGAGACCGATTAGTCAATTTCATGTAAATAAATTTTACTGAGACCAATCTAATCCGTGAAGTCTTTTCAGCTTGAGAAGCTGAGAGTGCATAGTGATTTCCACCACACCGCCCTTTCTGAAGACCACGAGTAAGCTAAAGTGTTTTCAAAATTACATTTTCCACATCACCTGAGTGAATAGGCCAGCATTAGGTGAAAGATTATGCATTTGACTTTCAAAGGAGGTATTTCAATCTATATTTTTTCAGTATGGGAAATTAACCCAATCCTTTCAAATTGATTAACCACAGAAAACAAACCTTTGGGGGAAGAGGATATATTTTCTGACTCTAGTCTGTTCTTTAGGGAATATATATTCAAAGTCCTCTTGGAAAGCAATGATGTTGTCATTACAAAAATCAAACATTGCATTTAGTTCCATATGACATAGTTGCTGGAAAAACCCCTGATTCCAATTGTGGGGCATCTCTGTGGCTATAGGTGGACGTATGTGGCCTTTGGTTCATTTGTTTTGTATTTGGCTAGAGAAACAACCCCGGGAACCATTGAAAGTCCTCCACCAGAGACAGCATAAAGTGCACACATAACGAATACGCCTTAAACAAAACACAGGGGAGGGAGATTTAGAGTAAGGCTGAGAAAAGAATCACCACTTTGTTTACATTTTTATTCCGCTCCTGGATGTACTCACCCCATAGCTGCCCCATGGCTGTCTGGGCTGAGGGGCATCTGGAATCTTCTGTTTACCCACCAACATTTTAAATAAATGTCAGTAAACAGTTTCCCAAGGAATAAAAGAAATAAGTGAGTGCCCTGGTGAGAGAGAGAAAAAAAAATATATATATAGAGAGAGAGAGATTATTTTCCAAGAAGCAAGACTGTTTGGTGTCAGATTAAAAGGATCAAAAAGCTCCAGTCTCTTCCACTTCACTCACCCTTTTGCAGATTCCAGCCTGGGTGTAAGGCAGACCCAAGGCCTCCGGAAACAGACCCATAAATCTTTAAATGGGAAGACACCATTTGGCTCTTTCTCCCCTCCCTCACCCATTTCCCTCTCCATTTTTTTCCTCCCTGTCATGGGCATTATTTTAATCACCTTCACAGAGGTTTTCAGTAAGAGACGGGTTGAGGGAAGAGGAAGGGACAATGCCATAATTGTTCTTAGACAAAGGCAGAGGTGGGAAGGAGAGTCAGGGAGCGGACAGGATGTCCGTCCATCGCAGAGCCTCATCTGTAATGCAGGGCCTGGCGTCCCCAGATGTTACAAAGCACCATCATCCCTCCCTGCAAGAAAAATTGGATTAGTCACCGTCTTGTCTCCTAATGGACACACTCTGTGCTCTTTAGAGCTTCATTTGCTGGGTTAATAGTGTTTTGCCTGAGTTCCTTTGCTATGAAAAAAAAAAGAAAGAAAATAAAAAGAAAAAAAAGTAAGAAGAAATATTCTGGGTGCAGTCCGCAACCACTGACACGAGTAATATCGTATTCATCACAGACAGACCACGTATCTCATTACCACCGAGGAGCTGCCCCCAGGCATCTGCGCTTGGCCAGGCCGGGCCTCTCATGTGGAACCGTTCAGGTATATTGTGAAATGATTTAATGCGATAATAATGTCCACTTTGCGAGATAGATTATGTTTTTTATAGTGGCTGATGGTTAATGAATGATACATTAGCAAACATCACTAAAACATCATTGGGAAATGCAGATGCAGGGACTGAGTGCTTTTTCCAGCTACTTCTTGGCTCTCTCCCCAAGCGGTCCCACCACCGCCCTCCCAATGCCCCCCTTCGGTGCATAAGAGGGAAAGCAGAAGAACTTACAAGAATCAGAAAACTTCATTTATTTAAAAGAAAAAAAAATCCAAGCTATGTGTCCCTGCCTCTCTGCCTCTCCTTACCAGAAAGGATGAATACTAAAAACGTTCAAACATGACCTGAAATATCTCTTCTTAAATCAAATGAGAATCAATGAAAGCATGAACCTGAACAAATACATTATATGTTGACCCAGTTTATTAGATGAAACCGTTTACCCTGATTTGATTTATCTAGCAATACACAGCTCAGCTGTGAAATGAGATAAGCCGAGCCCATTCACCTTATTACTAGATCATCCCAGCTCTCTCCAGCACCACCGCGGTGAAGGGTCTGCCAGATTTTCCATTACAAATCCCTATTTTCAGCGGCTGCTGCCTCCACTTCCAGCTGCTTCATGACAGGGCCGACCCTAACCCGGGAGCGCAGCCTCTGAGTAGATGGATGTGATTCCTTTGTATCGTCCAGCATCTCCGCACCTGGGCAACTAGGGAGAATGGGAATGTCCCCGGGTCCTCCTCACACCTGGTGAAGAGGTCAAGCGAGCTCTCCTTTTCATTCTAGCTGCCTTCCTCTTTCAATGATCTTCCTAAGATTTCCAAAACGCCCTGTTTTCATTCTCATGTATATTGCAACCCAAAAGCCCACCTGTTTCTAGGACTGAATTCCACCCTCAGCAGGTCTCTGTCCCGAAGGCAATGGGGGGGGGCAGCCATCACAGAAGACAAACTGTAGGGCTTGTGGGGGACCTGCCCAGAGACAGGAGGATGTGCCCTGTTATTCTGAGGTTCTCAATACCCACCTCCAACCCAAAGTCCCAGATCCAGTGAAGTTATTTTAAAAACAAGAGGAAGTGAGGCAAGGAGAGGGGAGTTGTTATTATTAGAAGTCCCCTCTAGGGTCTGGAGCTGTGGCTCAGCAATTACTGCTCTTGCCTGGCATGTGCAAGGACTGGGATTCAAACCTCAGACCCATGAGCACAGCGAAGTGTCAGAGCAATGAAGGCCACATGAAAAACTAAATAATGTTGATTCCCTTGAAGAAGAAGAAGAGGAGGAG
>PVKS010013792.1:0-49903 GCA_004027875.1 Aplodontia rufa | reverse complement strand
CCTGGTGAACTAACACTCTTACATTATAAAAAGTCCTTTTTGTAATGTAAGTTTTTATTGTAATGTCTATTTTCCCTTTAATACAGTCACTCTGGCTTCTTATGATTGCTGTTTGCATGGTACATCTCATCCCATCCTTTAAAGTGATTAATTAATTTGCTGGGGTTCAGACCTTGCACATGCTTGGCAACCTCTCTACTACTGAGCTATGTTCCCAATCCCCTTTTTATTTTTAGCTTTTAATCTAAAGTGTGCCTCTTATAGATAGTATATAGTTGGTTCAGGTTTTATAAATCTACAATAACAATTTCTGCCTTTTGATTTTTTTGAGTGAGACAGTGGGACAGTGAGAGAGAAAGAATAAATTTATTTAGCTTTCCATTTGGCTTTCCTTGCTCTGACACTTCATTGTGTATATGGTGCTGAGGTTTGAACCTGAGTACTCACACATGCCAGGCAAGCGCTGTAACTGCTGAGCCACCGCTCCAGCCTGCCTTTTGATTGTTTAATCATTCATATTTAATGTGATTATTGATATTGCTGGATTTATGTATCTTGGTTTAACACCTCTTTTTTTTTTTAAAAAAAGAGAGAGACAGTGAGGGAGAGAGAGAGAGAGAGAAATAATTTTTATTTAGTTTCTCATGTGGCCTTTGTTGCTCTGACACTTCGTTGTGTACGTGGTGCTGGGGTTTGAACTCGCATACTCAGGCATGACAGGCAAACACCGTAACTGCCGAGCCACTGCTCCAGCCCCTTAACATCTCTTTTTTATTTCTCTATTTATCCATTAATGCTTCTTTTGCATTAAGAGATTATGTCCTAATTGTAGTAATTTCATTTCTTTAATGTTTTCTCATAGTGTAGTTTGAAGATTTTTTTTAGTTATGCTAGTTTTTGTCATATACATGTTATCAGAGTCAGCTTCAAATTTATAATAAATTCCATATAGAAACATTGGTTTTATATTAACATTTATTTTCATTTGCTTTTTTGTGAAATTATATTACATCCATAATGTTACAAATCCAAAAGCAAATTACTTTTACCAACTGTAACGTCCCTAGGCCAGTACAATTTCACTCCTGGCCCATCTCCTTGGTGCTATTAGGAAACACTAAAACTATATTAAAATTTTATATTTATAAAACAAATAATGTATCATATATATAATTTTATTCAATTGCTTTAAAATCAATCAAGAGGAAATACAGATGGTCCCCTACTCACAAGAGTTTGACTTAAAATTTTCAACTTTACAGGGCTGGAGAGGTGGCATGTACAAGGATGTGGGTTTGAACCCCAGCCCCACGTACACAAAGAAGTGTCAGAGCAATGAAAGCCACATCAGAAACTAAATAAAATTGACTCTCTCTCTCTCTCTCTGTCCTGAGCTCTTTAAAATTTATTTTTCAACTTTATAATGATATCTGTATTCATTTGTGTTGCCCTATATTATAGTTACATAATTACCTTTACTGAGGTGAATTCAAATTACCATCTGGAATCATTGCTTTCAGCAGAGCCCTCTTTTAGTATTACTTATAATGCAAGTCGGACACAAATTCTCACTTTTTATCTGACAGTATTTCACTTTCATTTCTGAATAAGCTCTGCTGGACAGATTTTTTTTTTTTTAAGAGAGAGAGGGGGACAGGGAGTGGGGGAGAGAATCAATTTTATTTAGTTTTTCATTTGGCTTTTGTCGATCCAACACTTCATTGTGTACATGGTGCTGGGGTTTGAACCCACATTCTTGCATGTGCCAAGCAAGCACTGTAATCGCTGAGCCACTGCTCCAGCCCTGGACAGAGAATTTTTGATAGACAATTTTTTTTCCTTTAAGCATTTGGAAGGTTATCCACTACCTTCTGGTTCCCATTTCTGTCCAAAAAGCTGTTGATTTCCATAAAAATAAGATGTTTTCTCTTGTTGCCTTTCTTCTTTGATTTTCAGTATTTCAAAAAACATTTTAAATAAATTTTTATTAAATTAGGGGTTTATGTTCTTTTTTATTAAAGTTATTGTATAATCATAAATGCATATAAAATTACAATCATATGCATTTGTTCTCAAACCAGAATTACCCATCACCCATACATCAAATAGTCTCTTGATCTTTGTATATTTCGCCCCTACAAGCGATATAAATGCTTACATTGTGAATTTCCCAGAATTAAATGACTGCATAAGTATTATTTGGACTCTCAGGGAGGTAAAGAGCATGCTACATTGTTAATTATCTCCCTAGAGCCCTCGCTATCTTCCCTCCGTCTCCTCTCCCCATCCCACACACCTATCTATGTTTGCCCTAGATTATGTGTTGCTACGCCTTTGCTGGGTCTTATCCAAGTTTAATAACCTTTCACCCAAGCCTGGGTTTTGCTTTAGCCTCCACAAATGAGGGAAAACTTTCGACCCTTGTCTCTGGGTTTGGCTAACTTCACTCAGCAAAATTTCTGCCATTGCCATCCATTTAACTTCAAAGGCTGCAATATCATTGCTTCTAATTGCTAAGTAGAATTCCATTGTGTATATAGACACCACAGTTTTTGGAACTATTCATCCAGTGAGGGGCATCTGGGTTGGTTCCATAATTTAGCTGTTGTAAATTGAGCTGCTATGAACGTAGATTTTGCTGTATTCCTGTGATGAGCTGATTCTAACTCCTCTGGGAAAATACCCAGAGGAGGGATAGCTGGATCAGATGGTAGATCCATCCTTAATTTTTTGAGGAGTTTCCATACTTCTTTCCAGAGTGGTTGTACCAGTCTACATGGCCACCAACAGTGTGCTAGCGTTCCTATCTCTTCGAAACCCCTCCAGCATCTGTTATTGTATGTATTCTTCATCTCTGCCAATCTGACTGGAGTGAGGTGAAATCTTAATGTAGTTTTGATTTGCATTTCTCTGATTACTAGTAATTTAGAACACTTTCTTATGTATTCATTGGCTTTCCTCTATTGAGAAGTTTCTATTTAGCTCTCTGGCCCATTTATTGAATGGATTGTTTGTATTTTTGGCATTAGGTTTTTTTATTTCTTTGTAAATTTTGGATATTAGTCCCCTATCAGAGGGATCACAAGCCATGATTATCTCCCATTCTGTAGGTTGTCTCTTGACAGTTTTGACCAATTTCTCGGCTATGCAGAAGCTTTTTAGTTTAATGGCATCCCGCTCATTGATTTTTGACCTCAATTCTTTCAATTTTTTGAGTGTTATTGAGAAAGTCTTTGCCTACTCCTAAATGCTGGAGGGTTGGTCCTATTTTTTCTTCCAGTAGTTGAATGGTAGCTGGTTTGAGTCCTAGTTCCTGGATCCATTTTGATTTTATTTTTGTGCAAGGTAGCATTTTTTTTTTTTAAGAGAGAAACAACTTTATTGAGTTTTTTACTTGGCCTTAGTTGCTCCAACGCTCAGTTGTGTACGTGGTGCTGGGGTTTGAACCTGGGTCCTCGTGCTTGCCAGGCAAGCGCCGAAACTGCTGAGCCACCACTCCAGCCCCACATTTTTTGCTTTTATGACATGTCTGTGGATGTCTTTGTGTTTCTCCCACTTAGGGTTCACACAGGTTGCTGGGTGTGCAAGTTATTTTTTTCAGTTAATTCAGGGAGCTTTCCACCGTTATTTGAGTACTATTTTCTTTTCTGTTCTCTCCTTCAGCTGCTTCTGTATGCATGTTGGTGTGCTTGAAGTCATCACACACTTCTGAGGCCGTGTTCATTGTTCTTTGTTCTCTCTCTCTATTGATCTACATTCATTATTTCTGCCAGTTAAAGTCTATCATTCATCTTTAGCAAATTTGTTACTGTACTTTTCAACTCTAGAATTCTATTTCTTTTAAATATCTCTTTATTGATTTGTTATGACATTGTTGTCACACCTTCCATTTCTTTGTGTGTGTATGATACTAGGGATGGAACCCAAGGGTCACTCTATCATGGAGCTGTATCCCCAGTTCTTTTTCTTTCTCATTTATCGTGGTACTGGGGTTGGAACACAAGATCTCAGACATGCTAGTCAAGCATTGCGTCAGTGCTACATCCTATTTTGTATTTTGAGACAGACAGGATCTAAGTTGCCAAAGATAACCTTGAACTTGCAGTCCTCCTGCCTCAACCTCTCAAACGTTGCTGGGATTATAGACATGCACCACCAGGCCTGACTCAATTGCCTTTAGTTTTCTTTTGGTACCAGGGATTGAACCCATCAGTCCTTAACCACTGAGCCACATCCCCAGCTCCCTGAGCTGCTGAGATTACAGGCATGTACCACTGCACCTGGTTTCTGTTACTTCTTTAATCACTTTTAATTCTGGGAACAATTTGTTGTTTTATTTATTTTGAGATGAGGGTTTCACTGTTGCCCAACCTGGCCTTGAACTTTTGGGCTAATGTCATCCTCCTTTTTCACCCACCTGAGTAGCTGGGACTACAAGGTGCACCACTGTGCACAGCAAATTCTGGAACACGTTTTTAGGGCCATTTTCAAATGTTTTTCTTATAACTTGACATCTTGTTACTCTTTCTGTTCCCTGCTTATATTTTCGGGGTATGAGTTGTACACTTGCTCTGCTGACTGCATATTTTAGATAATGTTGTAGCAACTCTGGGTACTGGTCATTCCCCTCTCACACCCCTGGGATTTTTTTTTTTTTAATTGCCTAGTCTTAATGTATTCCCTCCCATCCATCACTACTAAGTCTCTGCTGTGATCCACAGATGATCATGGCTATGGGCATGACCAATTTCTTTGGATGATACAAGTTTTAGGCTTATCTAAACCCAGCTATCAAATAACCACTGAGAGTGCTTTAATATTGTCAACAATACACTGGGGCATAAATTGCTCTACAAACTAATCGGACCACCTTCTTGCTTCTTTGAAGGAATTCTGAGGTCTGTTTTTTATACTCATCTAATCCCAGCATAGCTTCTGTGAGGTTACTCCCTGTCCTTCCTTACAGACTAGAGGGCCTAGTTTAGATAGTACTTTTAATCGCAACTGCTTTTTAGTACAACCTCCAGTGCTGTATCTTTGAGTTTGAACGTATCTGCACTTTCACAAGTATCACTTCTGGGAAAGGTGAATTCATAATCTGATTCACACTCCCTGCAGTCTCTACACCAAGGCTTTGGAACAGGGACAATGACAAGCTTGTGAGTGATACAACCTCACCCTTGAAGTTGTGCTCTGTGGAGGTAGGCAGTAGCCTGAAGCCTTCTCAGCTTAATGTTCCTGGCAGAGAATAGCTGGACAGAACAGAGATGATCAGTGCTCAATATTCTCAGTGTACCACACCCAAGTCAAGGCTCTGGTCTAAATGAAAGAGGTGAACCTACATGTCTAAACTGCACTTATGTGGGACTTAACCCCAGCAAAAGTAGACGGGGGCAGAATGAGAATCACTGCAGTCCTGCCCTTCCCAGGAAGGGAGCCCTCCCAATACAAGATGGCTGAAGCAGTCTGGAGTCTCCACGTTGCCAGCACAGAGGGAGGAGAATATAGGTTCAGATATCAGACACATTTCCTACAGAATTTTCATGGATTTTCTTGAATAGGTTTTTTCATCTGATATTTGTTCACAGAACCATTTACAGAGGTTTTACATGACTGTTTTTTTAATAATTTTCACGTTTCTCTTGGGAGTGTGGGTAAGCGGAACTTATTACATCGTCATGTAGGAAGTCATTGTTTTTTTCTTTTTGGGGGAAGGGGAGGGAAAGGCAGGGATTTAACCCAGGGGTGCTTAACCACTGAGCACCCCAGCCTGTTTAAAATTTTGAGACAGGGTCTTCCTAAGTTGCTTAGGGCCTCGATAAATTGCTAAAGCAGGCTTTGAACATGCGATCCTCCCACCTCAGCCTCCTATTATTATTATAGGTGGGCACCAATGTGCCTGGATACATACACACACACACACACACACACAAGAGACAGTGAGAGAATCAATTTAGTCTTTCATCTAGTTTTCCTTGCTCTGACACTTAGCTGTGTATGTGGTGCTGTGGTTTGAACCCGAGTCCTCATGTGTGCCTGGCAAGCACCATAACCACTGAGCCACCCACCACTCCAGGCTTACTTCTATATTTTTTAACTCATAAAAACTATCATTAATTTACTCTCACTTACCACCCCTTCTTGTGTCCTAAATTTTCTGATCGTTTTCTTTTTGCAGGGCACAGTCAAAAATTGATTTAATGAAGTAGATAAGCTCTCACTTTTTTTGTATTTTAATTAGTGCTTCTCAATTGCACAAAATGGTGAGCTTCACTGTGACACATTTCCAAATACACATACACACAGAAACACACTTCGCTCAACTACACTTCCCAACCCTCTCAAGTTCCCTCTAGTTTGATGGCATCACCTTTTCTGGACTTCTCCCTCTAGCTTCCACATGAGGGAAAACAACTCAAACTGCTGAGTCTGGCTTATTCTCCTCAAAATTACGGTCTCCAGTCGTGTTTTCCTGCAAATAACACAAGTTCATTCTTTGTAGGTGAATAGAACTCCATTGCGTATATATGCCACATTTTCTTTTATCCATTGAACTATTTATGAACAGCTAGGCTGATTCCTTAACCTGGTCATTGTGATTTGCGTATCTCTGAAGTATGCGGATTTTAATTCTTTTTTTTTTTTTTAAGAGAGAGGGACAATGAGAGAGAGAGAGAAACAACTTTATTTAGTTTTTCACATGGCCTTAGTTGGTCCAACACTTAATTGTGTACATGGTGCTGCGGTTTGAACCCGAGTCCTCGTGCTTGACAGGCAAGCGCTGAAAACGCTGAGCCACTGCTCCAGCCCCAGATTTTAATTCTTTTGGACAAATACCAAGAAGTGGTATTCAGGGAGCAGTGAAAGCTTTCACCAATTTTTATCCACAGTATCCTTACCCATTTTCTTTTATAGTTTTGTCAGTTACAGGATTCTACACAACTTTCAGTACATATTATTCCACTCTCTTGGTTTTTAATGTTGCAAAACAGCTGTCACACTCATTTTGTAGGTAATGTCTTCTTACTCTTTTAAAGCGAAGCTCATCTGTTTGGGGTGGTTTGCATCATAAGGGTGTCACTCTGATTTCCTTCTCTGTACTTCCAGACATTAACTATCTTTTAGAGCTTAGCTCAGTGGGTCTAGGTGTTATTTCTTAGACTCAAATTGACTTTAATTAATTTTTAAATTCTTCAAAATACCTTCAAATATCAACCCTAACCATCCTCTAGGTAATCTCCTGGTATTCTATTAGATGTTCATTTATGTTTTCAAAATGTTCTTCTTGATATCCCTTTCATATATTCTGTATCTATAGTGCATTCTACTTAAAATTTTTAAATTTTGGTCTTATCACTTCCTTTTGCTTTTGAATCTAAATTTTTAAAAGATGACTCATCACTTTATTTCCCATCTATTCTTGCTTATCAACCCCATCTCCATCAATTTAATTTTTTTATATTTTTTAATTTTTACATAACGGGGATTGAACCCAGGGGTGCTTTACCAGTGAACTACATCCCCAGCCCTTTTCTATTTTTGATCTTGAGACTAAGCTTAGCCTCCCAAGTTGCTGGGATTGTAGGCATGTGCCACCATGTCAGGTAACATCAATTTTAAATATATATATTGCTCCTTCTTGCCAATTTTTTTTTTCAGGGTTGAGGACTGAACTTGGGGCCTTGTGTGTGCTGGCAAGTGCTCTGCCACTGAGCTAAATCCCCAACCCTTCTTCTTGCCATTTTTATATTCTTTTCTACTCTTTATTTTATACTGCATAAATTTAAGCCATAAAGTATCAAGAGATGCACTTTTTTTTCTATCAATAATGCCAGGGGCTGGAGTCCTACATAGCTTAATGACAAGAGTACAAATCCAAGTACCTCACACCCCAAACCAAATTACTAAAATTTTATAATTTTAAAACTTCAACTTTTTTTTTAAAAAATGTGCCTTTGAACACACTTATCCAATAATTCCAGTATCTGCAGCCTTTGAAGGTCAAATTCCCTTGTTTCTCCTTTATTCATAATTATTTGTCATTTTTGTGACTCTGACAATCAGTCCAAGACAACCAGAAGCCTATCTATAAAAATTCTTTGAGAATGGGTTTAAAGTATTTTACTCACAAAAGCATAACATTTATTTCTGTTAAGTGCCCAGATATCACTTCAAACCTCAGACAATTTTAAATTCTTAACTTAATTTTTCTAACCACATGAGTAGTCTAAGCTAAGTTCCAAACTGGGTTGTCAGTTTGGAATACAAATTTTCAGAGTAATTATTTCTTTTTCCTTATTTCCATCATAATTTGGTTTAATTTTTTCACTGAGTATATCATCTTTTGAACTTCCAGGTTTTCAAAGTCTCTCACTCTGACTCTGCACTTAAATTGGCCAAAAGACTGTCTCCCTTCTGGAGTTTAATCTGCCCCAAAGTCATTTAAAAGCAAGGACTGACACGGCCCTCAAAGCAATTATCATTTAAAAAATACTGCTACTTCTCTGGATTCCTGATTTTTGTTCAGTCCCACACTAAACTTTTTATTTTTTAAAAATTTTAAGCATAAAAAGAAATTGAAACAGTATCTATCTACTTTTCACTAAGATTCACCAGGCATTAATCTGCTGCGTTTGCAATATCTCACATATATTTTACACACACACAAGACACACTTTTACCTACCTACTGGAAAGCAGCAAACAGAATGACATTTCATCATTTCAGCATGTGTATCACCAAAGAAAAAGGACATTTTTCTACACAAGCACAAAATCACTGTCATACCTAAGAAAATTAAACATTTCATATTATGTTAAGAGTTCATACATAACTTTTTGAGAGGTTCTTTAAGCATGTTCAATGGCTGAGTTTATGTAATTCAAAATCAAATTCAAGCTCACTTACGGCATTTGATTGTTGTGTTTAGAACAATCACCTCACCTGTTTTAGACATTTAAGAATACAAACCAGACATTTTATAAATGGTCCAACATTCCACTTTTGTTTCATATTACCAAGAATACATTCAGGGTCAATGTTTTTGGCAATAATGCTACAGATGATGGGGTGGAGCTTTGAGATCTTTAAAATTAATTTAAAGGCTTTTAAGAAATGAATTTTATCCAGCATTCCAAATATTTTATGTCATCAGAAGGGCACAAAGTCTGCATATTGTCAGAAACGAATATCCCTGTGTATTACTGTCTTTTTATATCACTAAGAATAACATGTTTACAAATGAAAGAACAGCAGCATATTTACTGTCACCTGAGATTAGGTAACAGGAAAAGGGGAAAAGCTTGAGGAAAAAAAAAAAGACTTCCATAAACTTTCCTAACATTTTTTTTTTGTATTTTTATTCTTTTAAAACTCCAAAGTGCTATTAAGGGTGTTTGTTGGAATTTAGAAATCTAAGGATCAATTAATGTAGAATCACATTAATTTTTAGGAGCTGAGAACAGGGTTAAAAGATGTGGCGAGTTCGGTGTGGAAGCCTTTTTCATCTCATCAGAGAAAAGGGAGAACTTTTCTAATCTGCCTCTTTTCATGGTGACAGAAGACATGGAAAGGGGAACCAAATACTTATTCGAACTTGGTATGCGTCAACTGTGTGGTATGACCTAAATGAATCTTCATATGAATTTCACAAACTGGATATGCTAGCCTTATTTCGTAAAAAGTCAAGTGAAACTCAGAGGGCATACAGGTAACTGGTAAAAATAGGGTTCAAAAGCAAGTCTGCTTAACGGCTAAAACCCAAGGATTTTGTCTACATGAAATCCATCTAGATTAGGAATTTCGGCTTTACTGTTTTACTTGGTTACTCATGGCTATTTAAGTTCTGTATAACCTAAAGAAAAAACAAAGCCAGAATGCCCTGAAAAACTATACACTAGCCCAACTATTCCTTCCATGCCTCACTCATTTAACCACAGACCCCTTTGTTGCTGCTCAATCTGGAAATGCTCTTACCAATATCTACGGTTTCTTCACAGCTGAACTCAATGGCACACTCTACTTCATCGCTGGTCAACACTTAACATCATTAACCTCTTTCTCTTACTTTCCATTATCACTCTCCTGGCTTTCCTCCCACATGAATGACTAACACAGGTCTTTATGACATTTTCTTCTCCTACTCCTTAAATGTTATTTCCTTTGGGGTTAAACAGCTCTCTTCTCATTCTATAAATTTCCTAGGAAATATCATAATCTTACATTGCTTTAGTTACCAGCTAGTATGTTAGTAACTCAATTTAAGATACTTTCTAAATGCCTACCATGAGCTAGTATACTCACCAGTGAATAAAAACAGAAATGATTCCTAACAGATGGATCTTAGACTTTCTCCAGCTCAGGGATCTCTCATAAGCAACCATGGACACCTGCACCTTAATTTCCCATAAGTAGCTCAAACTCAACATATGCCATACTGAACTCCTTACCTCCCTCCACTCATAAGCTATTCCTTCCTCCTATATCCTTATTTTTAATAGGCACTAGCAACATCCTGGCTTCAAATATTGGTGTATTTTCCTTTCTAAATTTAAAATTCAACTGTTATCCTCCATTCCATTGGCAGGTAACTAGTTTAAGGCTCACATGGACTACTCCAAGATATTTCTCTGTAACCCAATCTTCACAGTTAAAGTTGTATATCACCCCTCCATTAAGTTCTTCAAGGACCCCTTGTTGGCCTCAGTGATAAATCCAAAATCCTTTCATATCACTTACTAGACTGCTTGAAGAGGATCGTTCTCAGTTCTTCAATTTATCACTCCAACTTACACTATTACAGCTGAATTGAACTTTCCAGTTCTTTAAAATATATACTTTTATTTTTCACTTACATACTTCTGCATATTATATCTTTTTTACTCTCTCTTTGCCTGGTCCACTGACCTATCTTTTATGAGTGAAAGAGATTACTTGCCTGACAACAAAGTTTGGGTTAGATCCTTCCATGTGCATTCCAACTATATTTTGTCAATCCCTATCATAACACTTATTTTTTGGTACCAGGAACTGAACCCAGTGGCGCTTAACCACTGAGCTCCATCCCCAGACCCCCCCCTTTTTTTGAGACAGGGTCTTGCTAAGTTTCTTAGGGCCTCATGAAGTAGCTGAGGCTAGCTCTGAACTTGTAATCCTCCTGCATCAGCCTCCTGAGCCACTGGGATTACAGGGAAGCACTACCACACTCAGTACAACACTCATTATTCTAAGAGTCTAAATACTGTGAAGTGAGGGATATATTTTATCTTGTATCTCTGGAGCCTGACTTTCAGCATACATTTTTTTTTTTTTAAAGAGAGAGGGATAGTGAGAGAGAGAGAGAGAGAAAGAGAGAATCAATTTTTATTTAGTTTTTCATGTGGCTTTCATTGCTCTGAGACTCCAATGTGTACGTAGTGCTGGGGTTTGAACTCACGTACTTGCACATGGGGCAAGCACCGTTAACCGCTGAGCTATCGCTCCAGCCCTCAGCATACATTTTTAAAATGAATTAGAATTATGAAGTCTCAACTCACAGAAGAGGGAGGGAAAAAAGAAATTCATTTGAAAATGTTTTCCATTTTCTAATTTAATAGAAATAACCAAAACAATGTAGTTCTTCAAACAAGGCTTTAAACTAATCTAATACAACTTCTACAACACATTCCAGAGCATTGTAACAAGAATTATTTACAGGCAGCTAATGTATTAAATAACCATGGAAAGAAAAAACTTGTTTTTATTACACACCAGCAAAAAACACAGGAACAGAACAATTAGAAACTGCAACCTTGTTTAAAAAAATTAAATATGATCATTTAGAGAATACAATACCACAGAAACAGCACTTTTTCTTTAAGAATTATATTGAAGGGTATTTAACTATGTGCAAAAATAATAGTAGTAGTAGTAGTAATAATAATGAGGGAAGAGACCAGTTGAAATACTGGAAGCAAGGAACTAGTAAGGCTGTGAATTTAACCCTTTTGTGTGTAGGTACATCTACATAGAAAAATTAACAGGCTTTCCAATTGCATAAATCTTTTTTTTTTAGGCTTATATACATGTTTTGCTGTTTTAAAACATAGTAAATACCTACATTTTTCAGACCAGGAGCAGACATGCATTTCATTCTTATGAAATTTAGGCCACAATTGAATGGGAATATTGCAGGGCACTTTCAAAATCATTTTGGTGCCTTCTCACATATAAATTTGGTGAATTTAAAATAGCATTTTCAATTTTTAAAGATCACTTGCTACGAAGGGCTAAACTTAACTTTATACATTCTGTAGTTTGATATGACAAATGTGCTCAAATTAAATTTAGATAATTGTTTCTAAGATACAATAAAAATATATAAAGGACCATGTAAGCAAACCTAAGAAACAAAGATGGAAGAAATGCATTTTTGACCAAGTAAAACATGCTTTTGGCCAAGTAAAAGAAGCCATTCTATTTAAGAGTACATGTTGAAATCTGAAATGTCTATGTAAACTGTGGCATATAAATTTTTTCCTTAAAAAAGTACCCTCAATTTTTTTTTTACTCAAACACCTACTTTTAAAAAAATATGCAACTTTCCCCAATTTTTAAAATAAAATGCCACAATATAGTGTCATTACCTCCAGCATACATTTAAATTTCTTAACTTTTTTTTAAAAGATAGACTAGGTGATATGCATACAAACTTTCCTATAAAATCACCATCCAGGAGAGAATTATGACATGCTATTAGGCAACAGACTTAAAGCAGTGTTATTGCTTTATCAAGGAAGAGATAACTGGGAGGGGAAAAAATTAACATCCATGTTTGGTACATGATCCAACAATAATACACCTTAAAATCTTGAAATAATTAATACAGGTGGTATAAATTAAGAATTCATGATACAAATTAAGAATCTAATTGCTTTAATTCAAGGGAGTTGGGATGGGAAGATTTTTATAAAACTAGTCACTGATCCAGAGTTAAGCAGGCAAATGAGAAATGCTGGTTTTAACAAGAAACGAGATCTTTCTTTTTTTTTTTTTTTTTTTTGGGGGGGGGGGGGGGGGGCAGAACTGAAGATTGAACCCAGGGACACTTCTAACACTGAGAGACATTTCCAGTCCAAGAAATGAGATTTTTATAGTTCTTGTATTATATGTGAATGAGAGTGGGTACAGGATGCGAAGGTTAAGGAAGAGGACAACAGCAGCATCTGCTCCCGTTTTGGATAGTAAGAGACTGTTAATAATACACAGCAGGCCACAATCCAAGGGCATAGTCGGAAGACTTGAATCTACTGCTTATTAACACTAATCACTAATAATTAAATGGCAGGCTACCTGCTGAGGTAATAGATAAATTTATAATTTGCACACTTTAAAGCATTGCTTCTTTGGATTAACTAAAATTGTCAATCTTTTACAAGAAAACAAAAGAAAATTAACTGACTTTTAAAATTATCTAAAGTTCCCTTACGTAAGAAACAGGTGAATCCCAAAAGAATAATTTCAATAGTAGATTTAATAACCTTATCATTTCTCTGAAGCAATGTAATGGTTTGATACCTGCATATACAGCATGGCCTACAATCTAATCATACTTTGCAACTTTCGTATGCTGCACCTTATAAAGCAATTCCTTAGCTCATTGAATCAGCTGAGCCAAGTGCTAAAAAGCACAAAATTAGGTCAGCAGAAGAGATTGCGAAATACTTTGTTCTCATTTCTGTGATGAGAGAAGTAAACTAAAGTGTGGCAAAAACTATGGAAGCTTTTAAGGAAACATTATTATGTGGACTTTTCTCCAAATCTAAAATAATAGCTCTTAAACAAGGAATACAAATGTGAGAGAGTATATCAACAACCAGCAACTGCCTTCAGAAACTAAATGTTTTTTAAAAACATAAATTAATAGGAAAGACATATAACTGAATGCCAACTTTTTATACTTTGTATCCATAGTTACATTAGAACTGGACAAATGAGCTTAGAAACACAATGATCAGTGTGCAAGAACAAAATTTAATAAAATTTAAAGTGAATATTTTCATTTAAAAGTGGCTTGTTGACAGGTATCAATTTAATAGTAACTCCTCAGCAGTAAAAATTATCTTTCATTAAAAGAAATGGAGCCTATTAAATGCTGACAATAAAACGGCTTTTAACTGATTGATTTAACCAACCAAAAATTAAAGAAACAAAAGGCAAACAAAAAAAATCTACCTAACATGGAAACGTTTTTATGGGAACACATTATTTTTTAGGGCTCCAAATATTGAGATTTACTTAAAATTTATTTCTTCATGAATTTGACAAAATCTATTTATAAATTACCTAAGAATTTTTGAAAAGGATTCATATAAAGAACAAATACAAAATATTAGAACTCAAAGGCTTGACAAAACATATACTGCTACTCCTCACTTCGCAAAAATGAGCCCTTAGAAATGTCACTTATTAATTGAAATAATGGATGTTGTGGGAAAGAGGGAAGTAGGCATAGGCAAGACCATTTTTAAATGATTTTTTTCCTTTACCAATAAACAAAACAAAACAAAACCCTCTTCTTAGGAATTTAAGTTCCAGTAAAATGATCAAATAGTTCAGTCTATTTTTAAAAAGCTTTTGATTTATAATAAAAGTAAAAGAGAAGCTAAAGGAAGTCAGAGGGTTAAAGTAACCAAGAAATAATAAAATCAGCATTGTTTAAGTATACCATCAGAAGGCCTGAATCACACTCCTGTTTACCCCCATCCCTTGTTAAGAAAGAAAAACAACCCAAAGAAATGTGTATGATAATTTCTTTAGAGCACTTTATTTGATTCAATACGCACTAAAAAATATTTGCTTCTTAGACAATTACGTGAAATAATCTGAGTAGTCTATGGTCTGAACTGCTTAAGCTGAATTTTTAAAAAGTGAGTGATTTGCCACAAATATGATGACGTCTGAAAAACATCTAATGGCAAATTCTTCTATTTTGGTCACTTTATACACTAATATGTCCATATAAAAGTAGGACTAAATTTTTTATTCCAACAAAAGAGAAGCCTGTATACAGTCTAGAACACACATCTTGAATCTGAGCATCACAGATGAGGAAGAGAAGAAAAGTGAACCAGAGCCAAGTTGGTTTATCTGCCTCAGGTACTAAAATCAGGGTAGCAAAGGTGGGTTTACTCCAGTAACCATTCAAGTGGGGATTGGCTCATTTTCAGGATTTACTTACAGGTTTCTTCTAAGTCCTTAAAGCCCCTAGTTCATGCAAATGTCCCACTTGGTGGACGGATGAGTAATCTAACCCCACCGGGTTTATTTCAATATTTTGATATTTTAATAATAAGCTGCTTCTGAAGATTTTGAGAAGTCTGTTCTCTATTAAAATAAGATAGAACCTCAAAATATGAATGTGAACATTAGAAATAGACAGAATATATTACAAATCCATTCTTGATAGGAACATTAGTAAGAATACACATTAGCTTAAAAAACAGGCTCAGCAAATGTTGCTGATCTGCCAGAAGTTTTAGTTTACTATTTACAAATAAGACAAAGTGAAATACAGAAAATTTTACACATTTGGTAGTTGACAGATTACTGTTTGCCAATAGTGGTCTATCAGAAAACTGATATGAAGGAAGACTGGATAGGAGCCAGTTGTCACCTTCTCAATCAAATTTAAATGTACAGAAAACTAGAATAATTTTGAAATAAACATTCTGCCTTTCATGGGAATAACTGTATGATCAGATGATGTGACTGGGGAGTGCAATTATGTGGGAGTGTTTTCTGGAAATGACTACTATAACTCTATATGATCCACTACTGAAAAGTTACCATATTTATTTCAATAGACCATTGAAGTTGAGTAAATGATGATCAATGTTCATGTTTTCTAGACCCTAAGTATCAGTAGAAAATAAAACTACTGCTGAGTTCTTTAAACCAATTTAAAAAAACTAAAGCCCAACACAGCATTAAAATGAGAAAAAATATAATGGCATGATTCAATGCCTATATGCAATGACATTAAAGTGGAATCTGAGTTACACTGATTTTTCACTAGAAAACAACAAAGTATGTTAATGTGTGTGTAGGGGGAGGCTTAAAAGTTGTCTTAATAACTGCACTCTAGTTCAAAGAGACAATTTGTCAAGCAACATGAGCCTTATATATTTACTTGTAACACCCAGTATCCTGCAACAATCAATATCACATGATCATGAACATTTGCCATTTCTAATAATCAGAGAATCATCCACGTTAGTAACAAATCCTCAAATCATTTCACTTTTGCTTTTAACTTCAAAGATGCAAATAGAGTTCTCTCCCCCTTTCTTGACAAGAATGTTTTCTGTCCATTATTTCAATCTAATACTGCATAAAAGCTATCAGCTTCTTCAAGGAGGTGCTCACTGTAGGCAGAATATTCCAGCAACACTTAAATAAAAGGCTTTTGTTCCTTTCCTTTCCTTTCTGTTCATTTTTTTTTTAAACAATTGATTTAAGTCCATGTCATTTTATTTTATATGTACTGGTCTCTCGTCTGACTTTAGGCGTTTTCTGCGGGGCTGTATAAAGTCTTCATCAGAGTCCTCAGTTACCTCACCATCATCCTCTTCCTGCTCAAACTCTGGCAAAGGTGCGAAGGTCCTGTCTGAGTAGATCTCTGTGAGTTTATCTTCAAAGAACAATGCAACTGCTTTCCCTGCCTGAGCTACTTCTGAATCAGCCTGCAAGCAAAAGATAGGAATATTCACCTATTGGTAATGCATATTCCTTCACCAAGTTTGCATGGTCTGAAAAGCTTACCTTCAAATTAATCTCTTGTGTGTCTGCATAAACTTGAACAACTTTCATCATCTAAAAAGGACACCAGAGTCAAAAAAAAAAAAGGGAAATTATAATCCTTTCTAAAGTTAGGAGACTGCACAGGATTGGTGACCAAAGTCAGCCATACTAGGGAGAACAAATTGCTATAACCAGATTAAGTGCCTTCTATAATTCTATAGAACATGGACCCACTTTCTTTACAAAGTTCCGTTACTGTGAAAACTCAGTAATTGCCTCATTCTAAGTTAGTGAGGTCAATCTTAGTAGAAGGAATTGGTCAGAACACATCAATCTATTCAAGAGAAAAATATCTGTGAAACAAATGATAAAAAGCTGTTTTTTTAAAAACTGCCAAATTTTCAACAAAACAACTAGAATTCTATTTTTAAGTTAATCACAAATTATTTAACTATTAACAAAGTAGGTATAATGGGTTTTCCTGTCAACCATAGTTCATAAAAGCACATTTATTTGAAAACAACAGAAATAATTAAAAAATAAGACAAAAAACTTGGGATTATATTTTCTAAATTCATGTGATTTTACTAATTTACTCTATGGCACATAATAATGGTGACTAGACTTTTACACTCATAAAGATTTCTGTATATTTTAAATATTAAAATGCCATCTGGAGGCTTCCACAGACAAGTATTAGTGGACTTCAAATGTGATTTACTTTAGTAACAGTCATATGGCACTCAAATTTCACCAAATTGGATGGATTCCCATCCAATTCTATTTTTTCTCCTACAACAAAACCTTCTACAACAGCCTTGACTTTATTCGATATAGATAAACACAAATTATGTTATGCATCACATTTCATTTTGAGGTATAGATAACTCATTCTTATTCTGGGGCTATTATTCAAGATGAGTTAACAGAGATATGTTTATGATTTTAAGGTTGTACATTTATGTGGTTAATAACAGAATCCAATAACATGGGTACATAATCCATTTTTAGAAGTATCCAAAACGTGGGCTATTTATAATCACATCTCACAAAATTAACTGCTGACTATTTTTCCATACTTAATCCAATCCTCAACTCATTTAGGAAGGAATACTCAATAGTACTCAATATATTTAAGTATATACTCCAAATTATACATAGTAAACTTTCTTCTTGGGAGCTGTAAATGAAATCAATTTTTACTTTTGACATGACTGAAGGAGAATAGTTTTAATCAAATTAGAAAACTTCCTCAGCATCAAAACAAAATACCACAAAAAAAAAATTCCCAAACGAACAAACAAAAAAACAAAAACTACGAGATCAATCAATAGTCTATAAGTTGGAAGCTAACATACTTCATTAAACCTTTCACAGTTCTTGAAGATCAAACGGACATCGGCCACAAAGTCATCTGGGATTTGGTAATGTTGGGAATGCTTTTTCTGAAGCTTCTTTTTCACGGTGGATAAATCCATTGGTTTCTTTATAATTTTATAGTAGTTTGGTATCTAAAATAAATAAATAAGGGCAGGTAAGAATTCTCTAAAATACCGAAGTGTTTAATTTGAAAATGCATAGCATATTAATCACATTTAGGGAACAGTGGATGTACTTTAAATCTGCTCCAATTATAACATGAAAACCAAATCTTATTGCAAAATATGTGCCAATTTCCATGGTTACATTCAACAAGGTCCTACCTTTAATAAGTAGATCTAGAAAGTAAGCAATCAGCAAAGGCAGCCTACCAGTGGACTTAAGACCACATTTGGCTCATTAGTATTTTATGACTCCTGAAGAGTTTTTTTTTTCTTAAGGAGAAAAGTTGCAAAATATTATGATTAGAACATGATGTCTTTTGAAAGACATTGTAGAAAATATCTTCTGTATCACAGAAATCTGGACTTAGTAACACCAGAAGAAAGGTTGTTATAAGAAAAATTTATTAATCATTTAGTGTTCTGACCCCACCAATGACCAAAAAATTTGTACTCTTGGGATACAAGTGAATAGAGCAACTATTTAAAATTCCATGAACAGAAAAAGTTTGAAAGTCATTTTCTACTGTGAAATCCCTAAACTTAAGAAAATGAAATACTTTATAGAATCAGATGATTTATTTTATAAAACACCATCTTTATGTCTAGACCTTCTGTGCTTTAAAATTCATTTCTCATCCTACTCAGCAAACTATGACTTAATATTCTAAAACAGGCCTGGTAAGCAATAATATCTTATTCAATAACAGACTGTGTACAAATAAAATGTATGCAGAATATTCTTATTCCACTTATAAGGCATTGAGAACCTCTGGTCCTTCTTCTGGGTCTTTATTCCTTACAAAAGTCCCCTGTAGGATAAACAAAAAACACTAACTTGCAAATTTTCTCCAGAGTCATCTCTCAATCTTGACTGTGTAAGAAGGCTTATGACGGCAGAGCCAGTGTAAAAGACTGAATTGTACACTTTTACTCATTATTTACAGTTTGCTTTCTCCACAAGGTACATAACAGATCTGGAATCTTAGAAATAATTAGTCTAGTAATTCTACTTTACAGTTTAAAAATGAAAGAAGTATGGAATTTCCCCAGTTATAAAAAGCTGTTGGCAGAACCATGAGAACAAGTTTTTTTAAACACCTAGTTTAATATTATTTCTATTACAATTGTTTCCCTTTTTATAAATACTAAAAGTAAAAGAGAACAAAGAAATTAAGTTAAGTTCTCATCACAGCAACAAAATCATTCAAAACAAACTGTTAATTTTAACAAATTAATCTCAGGCCTGAGTGGTGGCTCAGCAGTTACAGCACTTGCCTGGCATGCACGAGGACATGGGCTTGAACCCCAGCACCATGTATAAAACAATGAAAGCCACATGAAAAACCAAATAATTTCTGATTAAATAACAAGCACCTACTATGTTGTTAGGTAGTAGGCTAAACACTTTACATTATCTTATACAACCCTTTAGAATAACCCATAGGGGTAAGAAACAGTATCAGAATCATCACACAGTGTATATATGTATCAAATTACTACAGTATACCCCATAAATTTGTACAAAAACTTGAGAGAAAAGTGTGTGGGTGGAGAAAAAGATAGAGGGGAAAGAAGGAAGGGAGGAAGGGAATTTTAAAAAATGAATATCAGGAAACACTGTGTCTTAGAGAGGCTGAGAAACTTATTCAAGAAGCCTGAGTTCTAAGACAAGATTATACGCCTATTAAACTTTTTCACTAAGAAGGTAGTAGTAAGGTACACAACTCACCGAAGCAGGAACAGGCTCCTGGAATTCAATACTTAATTCATGGCAATAGAGGTAAAGCAGAAGACGTTCACATTTCTGGCCCCCAAAAGAAAAGGAAGACACATGATGTATTTTTTTTTTTTACCTAATAAGACAGTCTTGAAAATGACAATATTACTACAAAATATTATTTAGAAAAAGAATATCAACCTCCTACATACTAGCTATGAAACTGAATTACAGAGAAAACCACTTTGCTTCCAATTTAACTTTGAGATGGTGTTCAGCTTTACTTTAAATGTGTGCCTTTACTGTAATATAACTGAGATAATTTATTAATCAAATCTTATTACTTATACAAATGGAAGGGAGTCACAAAAGCAAAATATATCACTTTATGCAAAAAATTATAGATTGCTTGGTAATTAACAAGTAAATAAATTATTTTTTAAAAATAAAGATTCTTCTTTTTTGTTTTGTTTTTAAAGAAAGAAGGAAAGAGAATCATTTTTCCATCTGACCTTTGTTTCTCCAACACTTAGTTGTGTATGGGGTGCTAAGGTTTGAACCCAAGCACTCCAACCACTGAGCTCCAGCCCCAACACGTAAATAAAGTATTACTACTGTTTGCTGGCAGAACCATGAGAACAAGTTTTTTTAAACACCTAGTTTAATATTCTTTCTATTATAATTGTTTCCCCTTTCATAAATACTAAAAGTAAAAGAGAACAAAGAAATTAAATTAAGAAATTAAGCCCCCCCCATAATTCCGAGGTAGGCAGCATAAACATTTTTTTTTAAAAGAGAGAAACAACTTTATTTAGTTTTTCACATGGCCTTAGTTGCTCCAACACTTTAGTTGAGTATGTGGTGCTGGGGTTTGAACCCAGGTCCACGTGCTTGTCAAGCAAGCGCAGAAAACGCTGAGCCACCGCTCCAGCCCCAGCATAAACATTGTTAACTCCTTTCTTCAAATGACTCCATTCAGGTTGAAAATAAATAAAACCTGTCTTCTCAGTCTAATTACAAAATCTTTTTTATACAATCAGCAAACTGAAACGCATTTTATATTTGTAGTTTTCTATTTAAACTTCTTTAATACGAATTTATACATCCTAAACACATTACTTCCTCTACAGAGATAGGACTTTGCAAGTATATATATCAGACTCTGGAACAACCACAGAATTATGTGATAGATATTTTGCCTTTGGAAATCAGAATACAGATCAGATCAGCAGAAGTCTGAGTGAAGTTCGAAGAGGATTTTAGAATTTATATCTTAAATGACTGGAAACTATCAGAAGATTTCAAGCAAGAAAGTGACATACTTGCTTACATTTTTTTTTTTTTTTAAAGAATATGCAGCTTAGAAAAATGCACTAAGCGGCAAGAGAAGAAGCAGGGAGACAAGTTTCAAAGTTATCTTAAGAGTCCAGACAAGCAATTATGATGGCTAGGTGCAGTATCGCACACCTGTCATCCCAGTGTCTCAGGAGGCTTAGGTGGGGAGGATCGTAAGTTCGAGGCCAGCCTCGGCAATTTAGTGAGACTCTCAGCAACTTAGCAAGACCCTGTCTCAAAATAAAATAAAAAAAAAAAAAAGTTAAAAAAGCTGGGAATGTAGCTCAGTGGCAAACTGCCCCTGGGTTTAATTCCCAGTACCAAAATACAAAGAGAGAGACAAAAATTATGATATGTTTCTAGTATGGTGATGGTGGGGGAAGTAAGAAAAGTCATGCTTGATTTTTTTCATTTCTAATAGGATTCTAGCCTGAGCAAGAGGTAAATGGTGGTGCCACTTAATAATGGAGGACTCAGGACAGTTTTTAATGTTATTTGCTTTTGTTTTTGAGGTAGATTAGAAATCAAGATTTTTGTTAGGGGTTAAGGATGTGGCTCAGTGGTAGATCATCTGCCTGGCATACATAAGGACCTGGGGGTTTGATATCCAGCATCACAAGAGAAGAAGAAAGCTAGATATAAGAGACTACAGCTCAAGGCTAGTAATAAAGATCTTGGAAGTCAAAGATATATGATACAAGCAGATGACATGAGATTATTATAGAGTAAAAGTTTATTAGGTTATCTGTGTATCACACAGGGAAAAATACAAGAAGCATCAGCAAATAGTACTGATTCTTCAGTAACAAATCAGCTTGCTTGACACTTACCCTTTGGTCCACGGGGCTTAATCCCTGCGCTGTTTTCCCCTTCTTACTGTGTTGCAAATTATCACAATCATATTCAACTTCGGGCTTCCCGATATCTCTGCAAAATGTGCATATCCAGTCCCCACTAAACAACAGGGAAATAGGCAATTAGTCCACATATTATAATGAAGCCTGCTCTAGATAAGGTACTTCCCTGGATACATTACTCTAGTTTGTTTTCTTTATTGTGTGATACAAACTCCCCCAAACTTTTCCAAATCATCTATCAAGTGATTAACCTTCTGGAAAACTCTTAAATAGCACTTCTGCATTAAACAGGGGTCTGCTCATTCATAGCACAAAGACAAGTACTTGTGGCATAAGACCAAAGACCAATTCTCTCAGGCTCCCATATTACTATCACATGGACCTAATTTCTGAATAATACAAAAAGAGTTCCTCAGGTATTTTGTATTGTTTTGGCATGTAGTAAATATTCCAACAATAAATCAAATCTTTTTTCATGGCCAGTCAACACATTCTTGTAAGCACATGCATGTGGATAGTTTCTCTGGAAGTTAATAATAATTTCTGTTTTACAGAAATCCTATGTGTTGGTTAAGAAGGCCGTTTGTAGCCACATGCAGTGGCACACGCCTGTGATCCCAACTACTTAGGAGGGTGAGACAGGAGGATCTCAGGTTCAAGGCCAGGCATGGCAATTTAGGGAGATGCTGTCAAAATAAGAAGGTCTGGGAATGTAGCGCAGAGGTAGAGAACTCCTGGGTTCAATTCCAATACTGGGGGGAGGGGGGAATAGAAACTGGCCATTTGCCCTTACCAACTTTTTACTATATTTTTAATTTGTGAAAATCACAACATAAACAAACATTATTTACTGCACCAGTACCTTGGAAAGCTAAGAAGTGTTGGAACATGACAAGTTAGATGAAAGACCTTTGGACATTTTTCACAGCACAAGAGATCCCCTCCATTTTGGCAGACAGCACACCAGTCTTCATTTGGGTCATCATCTTTGCTGTTGCCATCTCCTCCAATCCTTGCTGACCTGTGAATGAGGCTTCGAATTGGAGACTTTCCATTAACTAGGCTGCTAAGCCCTGACTGTTTGCAGCTTTCATTCATATCTGTAGGTTCAGTTTTCACATGGTTTTCCAGGCTCGTTAACGCATCCAACTCACTCTCTAGATGCAGGTTGGTTGTAAGAGGTGGTGTCAAGCTACTCTCAGGACTGCTCAACTAAAACAAAACAAAGATAAAATTCTTGAAAAAGTCATTTAATCTGTATTGTATGCAGTGAGTTATTTAAAAGTTATGTCAAGGGGGCTGGAGTGGTGCCTGAATGTTTACGGTGCTTGCCTGGCATACGTGAGTACACGGGTTCAAACTACAGCACCACGTACACAGCGAAGTGTTGGAGCAACGAAGGCCACGTGAAAAACTAAATAAAATTGAACCTCTCTTTCTCTCACTGTCCCTCTTTCTTTATAAAATAAATAAATAAATATTATGTCAATATACATACAGATATACAGATATAACTTACTTTGTAAATTATTGGTGACATAAAGAAATCAAAATAACCCCAAAATTATTTATGCACATTAATATCTGATTTTAGTGGGACTATCCCTCTAATATTGGTTCACACACATAATAACGAAGTTAATTAAACCATTAAGCACATTAATTGGGAGGTATACACATAGTTGCTGACTATTTACTTATCCTAGTACACTGCTTTTCCAGAATATTACATAGCATTTAAGAAACATTCTGTCCTATCCTTCTGCCCATCTATTATTCTATTAAGATAGGAGGATTTTGACACTGTAAAATCTTTCCATTTTTCTGTGCCCTTTTTATGGGGTACTTTCCAAATCAAGTTTTGGAGGAATAGATGACAATACTCTAAACCCAAGGCTCAATCTGTTGCTCTCTAAATCCATATATACTACACTGAATATAATAATACCCTGAGATGAAAACTTCTATGAGTCAACAATGTAGAAAGTAAGATAGAAACCTGGGTAGGAAGAAAAACCAAAAATAAAATTTCTAAATGAAGAGGGATGACGTGCACCTTCTTCATTCTGTGTTATAAACTTTATAAAATATTCCATTCTGGGAATTCTAAAATGGTTAGTAATTCACAAGCTAAAAAAGCAATCTTCTCATCGCAAAAGTATTTGACTGATTAACTTCTTTCATATCAGCAATCTGTTTTCTTTTTTTAAGAGAAACCATCTTCAGGTGAAACCCAAGGTGGTTTATCTATGCTTTGGCATGACCCCTGGATAACAAAGTTTATGTACATTGATTGCTACTGTTTTGATAATGTTTCCCCCTCAACTGTATCTCTATATACTTCTAATAAAAAAAAAAAAGAGACAGAAACCATTTTATTTAGTCCTTCATGTGGCCTTTGCTGCTCCAACACTGTTGTGTACATGGTGTTGGGGTTTGAACCCGCAAACTTGTGCATCCCAGGCAAGCGCCAGAACCACGGAGCCACCACTCCAGCCTTCGTATCAGCAATCTTAATGCTGAGCTCACAGGTCACGGACAACAGCTAAAGATCTTTTGGGGCCCGAGAATACTGTGAATACTGTGAATACTGAGATGATTAATAAACTGAGAACAAGATAGAACTCAAGCATCATGGCAAAAATATTAACCAAATACAAATTCAAGGATAATTTCAAATGAGTACTTAATTAAGTCTTTTTCTGATTAATTAATAGCTGACAAATTAGACAGCACCCCCCAAAAAAACCCCACACAAAACAAAACCAAAAAACAGTTAGAAAAAAACTTTTTTGCCAGGCATAAAATTCAAAGACAAATAAATATCCTAGAACCTCTATTCAGTCTAATATTCTCAGAAGAAATCAGTGAGGTGATCTTAACCCCCTGTCAGATCTTGGTGGAGCTTACCATGCAAGCACTCCTCCTGCCATCCTCAGTCTTTTCTTGTTTCACAGCTCCTGAAAAGCTACATATTTCATCTTCAGTCCCAGGTTCTTGCTTGACCTTCACTGGGTCAGATTTGAAACTAAGGCCTGTCTTTTCAGCAGTTCTTCCTGATGATCCACAACTAATAAAAAACAACAAATTAAGGTCACTTTGTATGGTACAAATAAAAACAGTTTTAAAAAAAAACCACTCCTCCACAAGTTTCCCTTATCTGAAATGCTTGATTTCAGAAGTGTTTCAGATTTCGAATTTTCAATATCTGCATATGTACAATGAAATATCTCAGGGCTAGGATCCAAGTCTAAACATGAAATTCATTTATGATTCTTATACATATTATACACACAGCCTGAAGGTAATATTATACAATATTTTAGTGCAACCTGCATTTTGACTGAGACTCACCACTTTAGGTCAGGCAGAAAGAACAAGAATTTTTCATTTGTGGTATCACATCAGCACTCAAAAAGTTTGATTTCAGAGCATTTGGATTTCAGATTTTCAGATTAGGGATGCTTAACTTGTAGTATAAAAGGTAAATAATTGCTTCTCTTTATAGTTTCAACTCTACCTCTCCAAACATATCAAGAATACAATATCAATAGTGGTTCATGGATCTGGGGATGTGGTTCTACTGAGTGCTTGCCTTGTGTGTACGGGCCCTGGGTTCAATCCCAGCACTGGGCAGAAGGAAAAAAAAAAAGTTGGGGATATAGCCCAGTGGTAAAATGTCCCTGGGTTCAGTACCCAAACAAAACAAAACAGGGGCTGGAGTGGGAGCTCAGAGGTTACAGGGCTTGCTTGCCTGGCATGTGCGAGAACACAGATTTGAACCATGTACTCAGTGAGGTGTTGGAGCAACAAAACCCACATACAAAACTGAATAAAAATCAATTGTCTCTCTCTCTCACTGACCCTCTCTCTGTTTAAAAAAGCAAAACAAAGGTGGTTTATGAAGTCTCATCTAAGGAAAGATTATTATGGCTTTTGGAAAAAGTGGATTGAAGGAGAAAATAATAAATATCAAATGACCTGGAAAATTGTTGACTGAATCAATGATTCAAAAGCACCAATGACTGGCAAAATGACAGGTTTAAGACTAATCAGGAACTGGAGCAGTTGGCTAAGTGGTAGAGTGCTTGCCTGGCATAAGCAAGGACCTGGGTTCAAACCCCAGCACCACATACAGAATTAAGCGTTGGAAAAACAAAACCCAGATGAAATAAATAAATAAATTTCTCAAAACAAAAGACTAATCAGTTCTACCTAGAGCACAAAATTCAAATCATTTTTAAGAGAAGTAAACCACTGGTAAGACTACAGCTACTATTAAGAATGAATAAATTTTCACTGTTTGTATTTTCTTCAAAACCACTGATAAAAGTATCATTAGAAAAATCAATCAGTATTTAATAGTACCAGTCTTCAGAATGTATACACATATACAAAAACACTTGTGTAACATCTTAAAACTGTACTGTACATTATTTAAAGAAAAAACAAAAAAGCAATCTGTATTGTTTGTCATCTTATAAAGACATACATATTACTGTCAGCTCTCTCCACTAAAAAAACCTCAAGAAAAAATGAACAATTTAGGAGCAACATATGCCCACAGCATATAGAAGACTGTCTCCAAACACTATTTTCCCACTAACACAACTATGGTTTCTTAGAAAAAGGGCCAATTCCAGGACAGAGGCAAGAAATACACAAGATGAAACTGGTATATCGTTTCATAGGAAACAAGGAAGCTTTCAAAGACTACTGTGATTATAGGACTTTTGAAGCAAACCTGAGAAACCTCAGTCATGCCAAAGATTGAATAATTTAAGCTACCAATAAAATCAATATCTATAATGTATTAAAACAAAATATATTTCAATATCTGAGTTCATGGGCTGGAGCAGTGGCCAAGTGGTTAGAGCACTTGTCTGGCATGTGAGGACCCAAGTTCAAACCACAGCATCACATACAAAACTGGGTGTGGGAAAAATCACAACCAGATGAAAAATACATTTTCTCCTCTATTTCTTTCTCTCCCATTTAAATAAGTAAGTACATTAAAGGTAAAACTAATTGCTTACTCTTACGGAATGCTGGGAGTAGACTCATTATCACGTAAGCAATTTAATAATGAGAATTTATCTTGCTTTTCCGATAACCCAGTAAATGATAGGTCTTTTTCCAAAAATACCCTATACTAATAAATAAAGGAAGATGACAATAATGTAGCATTTTTAAATGATATCTCTCTCTCACACACACACACTCTTTCTCTCACTCACTCTATGTGCCCCTGATGGAAGTACAGAGTACTACCACAAAATAGAAGTATTCTTGTCCTCCCTTCCCTTAAATCAAATCTGAATCTGATCAAGGCTTCTCATCTGGATGTCAGCACAGACAAAAATAAGAGGTTATACTTAAATGACAAGATGGGGAAACAAAAAGCTCTATGGGAGAAACTTCATCTATAACAAATTGATGTTGATATAAACATTTCAGTTGATGGCAATATACACAGCTTATCAGAATCTGATTCAAATAAATCATTTCTGTTAAAAAAAATTTATGGCAAACCTCACTCGACAAGTGGATACAAAAGCTTTGGTACATATATACTCTGGAATACTACTCAGCCATTAGAGAGGACAATACTATGGCTTTTGAAATCAAATGGATGGAGATGGATAGAATTATGCTTAGTGAAGTCTCCCAAGCTCAAGGGCCGAATGGTTTCTCTCATCTGTTGATGCTAGAATTTATGGGGAAGCAGTAGGACAGACGGCTAAACTAACAAAACTTCAAATTGAATGACTTTCAGAGTAACAGGGGGATGGCTCTCTAGGATGCTTGGAGGTGTAGGGAGGGGGATGGGGAGGGGGAGAGTATATGAAGAACTCATAGGAGTCTGGTGATTGGGAAGATGGGGGAACCATCCCAGAAGCAGATGTCATTCCTCCACGAGCTACCCATTTAACTCATGAGTTCTTCTGGTGGAAACTGCAACAGGTAAAAACCAAGGTGGTCATCCATGTTTTGGCTTTTCCCCTGGATAACAAAGTATATATACATTGATTGCTACTGTTTTGATAATGTTTCCCCCTCAACTGTATCTCTATATACTTCTAATAAAAAAAAATTTATGGCAAAAATTGGAAGCTCTGAATATTAACTGGATCTATACTGATTGATATTAAAGAATTAGCTGCCAATTTTTTAGGTATAATGTTCTATACATAAATATAAAAAATTCTTATTGTTAATTAATACTGAAATGGTCACAAGCAAAATGACATGATGTCTGAGATTTGTTTCAAAATAATCTAAATCATGATAGAATGGGCAGGAATATAGAGGAAACAAGATTGGCCATAACTTAAATCACTGTTGCAAGTAAGTGATCAGCACATGGAGGTTAGACAACCTTTTATTAAACAGATCTAAATTTTTTAATAAAAAGAAAATAATAATTATTAATAGCATCGTACTCACCTGCCTCGACTGCCAGTACTAGAGGTACTAGGGGGTCTCACTGGTGTGTGAGAATTTGATAAACCTAAAAAATAGTAAGTTAAACTGAGTACCAATATATACAAGAATATTCAGAATTCAAGGATATTATAACCCAACTCAGAAGCTCCTGGAAAGCAGAGCAGAGTCAGCAATGGCATGCATAACCATTGGCAGACATCAACCAGTTTCTCTCAGCTAAGCCCAGACAACACCTTAGAATCCTCTTCAGAATGCTACCCAATTAACAAAAACTACCAGAACACAAGAAAGCTCTTTCGTCCCTCCCCAAGTCACTTGACAAAATATTCTTAGATTACCTTTATTCTTTGTATAAGTTCTAGAATGATTTTATTACACCTTGAAAATTTTGTGATTCAAAAAATGTTAATGTTGCCCTCATGTAAAATCCATATTTATATTTGAACTGTTCTTCTTGCAGAAATAATGAAGTGATTAACTTCAGTAAGAAAAAAGTAGAGTTATATCAGAAAAATATATTCCATAACCACTTCTGGACTGTTAACCTGTTTGGCAGTGCTTTGACAACGTATTCATGAGAATCTCAGCTGAAACATCTGATAGTAGAATCAATAAAACTACTGAGATTTTGGAAGACAGCCACACCTCATAGATATTTTAATAGCTTCCAGTAATTTTTTTAAATTATAACTTGAAAATACACCTGTCTTAACTCTTATTAAGCAGATTTTTCAAATTTCCACTATTTAAATGTGTTTTAAAGTTATGTCAAAACCAAAGAACTCAGCTGACCATCTGCATTGTAAATATGTAAGACATAAAAAGTAAAGCATGCTAATCCACCAAATAACATGAACACAGTGGGGTTCAGCACTCTGGAGCTCTTACCAATATAGACTATAGATATGTATTAATATTGCTTCAGTAAGCTAAGGACTCCAAACAGTATTCAAACAAACATATTAGAAGGAACAACCAGAAAAAAATCTATTAATGTGATGGTTAATGTTTATCTATCTATCAATCTGGCTAGGATATGGTATTTAACTGTTTGGCCAAATACCAGTCTAGCTGTTACTGTGAAGATATCTGTAATTACCATTTAAGTGAGTAGACTTTGAGAAGAGCAGATTATCCTTCATGATGTATGTGGGCCTTATTTAACCGGCTGAGACCTTGAAAAACTGTTTCTCTATACTCTCCTACAGGAATTTTGCCTAGATTTTGGACTCAAGACTGTAACATAACTCATCCCTGAGTCTCTAACCTGCCTATAAATTTTGGACGTGACAGTACCCACAATTACATCATCATGGGAGCCAATTCCTTAAGGTCAATTTCTCTTCGTGTGTGTGTGTGTGTGCGTGTGTGTGTGTGTCCCTGTCCGTCCTCCACATATACCTCTCTCTTGCTTCTGTTTTTCTTAAGAACCTTTCTGGTACAGATACTAAGAGACTTTTTTAAGGTGTTAAAAAAATGAGGCAATACTCCTGTTTGCTTTACCTGATGATCCTGGAGATAGGGCAGAGGGTCCTGGGGAAGGATTCATGGTGCTTGTAGGCTGTGGGGGAAGGTGACTGCCTGAGATGTATCTACTTAGTAGATTATCTAAACTACTTGAGCCAGCATCTTCCAACTGAAGAGAAAGAGGATAAAGATAAATTTGCTTTGATTAAAGCAGAGAAGTTATTAATTTCAATAGTGTTGCTGCTTATATTCACAGTTTACTCACAAGCTAATAATTACCTAATATCAAGCTCAACTGTTGCTTCTTTAGGCTCCTCTGAGAATTCATACACTATAAACTTTATGTGAATTAAGACTGTAATTTATATTACACAACAGATATCTACTGCTCAAGACAAAACCTAAATCCTGTATGTTCTATTATAATAGTTCTCACACTTGTTTTCTCAAAATTGATATAGAACTCTACTTATTAGTATTTGTGTCCCCAGTCTCCTAAATTTTTCCATTTCCATGTCCATAGTCCTACCAGAATCAATCAGCCAAGTAGAAATACAATCATGTCAAAACCCAACTTTAACCAATAAAAAGATCTTACAGTCCACAGAAAGCCCTCAACCTGGCATATAACACCCCTTATTATACACACAAAAGAAGAGACAATTCACAAGACATCTGAAACTGTACAGGCAGTAGAATAAGGTCAGAAGACCCAGCACTGTGATTTTAGTCTGGTTCCCAAAATAAACAGTGTTCCTATCTTTAAAATATCCCATTTATACTGCAAAACTGTGATGACTGAATTAGGAAAAATATAAGCAAGAGTAAAAACATATTAATGTTCATACTCAAGTATGAACATTACCTTAAATTAAATTCTTCACTATTTCATAAAAGAAATGTCAAATTGTTCTTGCTACTCTTCTTGATTATTGGTCTATCTGCATCCATACTTGCCCTCTTTCAATCTCCTCTCCCACTAGGTCACATTATCCATCTGACCCAATGACTCCACAGTGCTAGACAAATGCTCTACCACTTAGCCACATCTCCAGCCAAGTGAACACGTGCATTTACGTCATGCTCTCCTTTCCCAAAAATGCACTGGTTTTCACAGCAGAAAAGGGAAATGAGGGGCTGGAACAGCAGCTCGGCAGTACACTGGGGGTCTGAACGAGAGTTCAGACCCCAGTGTAGGAGCAATGAAAGCCACACAAAAAAAATAAATAAAATTAATTCTCTCTCACTGTTTCTCTCTTTTTAAAAAGAAAAGGGAAATGATAACATCCAAGTAAAGACTCTGGAGGAAATTATGGACGTAAAACAAAGAACTGGACTGATAGGAAAATGATTAGAACAGAGCAGCCCACAACATATCACAGGCAAAAGAAGATCTTTCAACAAAGTAAATTTTCCTAAAGCCCTTAAAAGGTCCCATTCCAGGGCTGGAGCAGTGACTGAATGGTTACAGCACTTGCCTGGCATATTCGAGGACCTGGGTTCAAACCCAAGCACTATATACACAACTAATTGTCAGAAAAACAAGACCTAGATGAAAAAATAAAGCTGATTCTCTCTCCCCCTCTATCCCTCTCTCCCTTGGGGTAAAAAAAAAAAAGAAACGAAAAGAAAAAGGTTCCATGCCAGGGACATGAAGGACTGAAGGTGAAAGGAGGAGGTGGGTTAGCTGGAGGGACAATTAAAGGATAACAGTAGTTGTGCCTGCTTAACCTGTGATGATAGCTACTGGCTAAGGATTCACTTGTAAAATGTTACCTATTGCTAGCTGCAGCTCAAATCAACTAGAAGATTTGTGAAGACAGGGGATCCTAAAGGTAGGTCACAGTCAGGGCTACATAACATCTAAAAACAAATGAAAAGAAATTATTGAAAACAGACATGAAAATCCCACATTATCTACCTCTACCACTACTTCATTTATATTCTCTACTTACAATTTGTATCTCTAGCTAGACGGACAACCAAAAGGCTAGAAGAATGAAGGTCAGGAAGAGGTGAGCAAGTATTATATATAAGAGCCTCTCTGATACCATTAGAGCCCTCAACATGGAAATGCTACCGAAAACATTCACTCACTTCTAGTTTTCACTAAACATGAATAAAGGGTGCCACTATAAATAAAGTTAAAGGTCTTAATTGCAAAAACATCAGCTCATTTATTAAACCAATGTTTCTAGCATCCCTGAATAACTACATGAACATATGTAAGTATTATATAAATAATTTCTGTGACAGAAAAAAAGACAATCCAATAGAAAAGTGGGCAAAGACATTTCACAGAAGCCAAAGATAATTCACAGAATAAAAATAATTCAGGGGGCTAGAGAGGTAGCTCAGCGGTTCCAGTGCTGCCTGGCATGCGAGACGATGTGAATTCAAACCCCAGCACCATGTACACAATGAAGTCTTGGAGCAACGAAAACCACATGAAAAACTAAAATAAAGTTGAAATTCTCTCTCTCTCTCTCTGTTCTTCTCTCTTAAAAAAAAATAATAATAATAATTATTATTATTCAGGGCTAGAGTGGTGGCTCAGCGGTTACAGCACTTGTGCGAGGTCTTGGGTTCAAACCCCAGCACCACATACACAAGGAAGTGTGGAAGCAACAAAAGCCACATGAAAAACTAAATAAAATTGATTCCTTCTCTCTCACTGTCCTTCTCTCTCTTTAAAAAGTAAAAAATTCATGAACATCAAGATAACCAACCACACTAAAAAGAGATGAAAATCAAACCAACAATGTCATTCTGCCTATCAGATCAGAAAAGATTGAAGAAAAGGATGCTTAATTTAACTAGTGCAGAAACAGGCACTTCCAAAATGCTGGCACAATGTTTCTGGAGAGCAATTTGTCAATATCAATGCAAAATTTAAATGTGTAATCACTTTTGATCCAATAATTACATATCTATCAACCTATCTTACAAAATTATTTGTATAAGTATTTTCAATTACAAGCTTACTGTGCCTCACTGCAACTTTTTATAAGCAGCCCTAAAGTATAAACAACATACAATAAACATATTCAAAATATACAATCTGCTATTTTCATATAGTATACAACTGGAAAACAGTGAACAAATCATATCACTACTCTCTAGCCCCTCAATGCCCTCCCTCCCTCAATCTGTCCCAAATCATTGATCTATTTTTTGTCATTTTCGTTTGCTTCCCCCCCTAGAGTTTTATATGATAGAATCACATAGTATGTACTGTTTTTTCCCCTTTGTCTCCCTTTCCCTTCCTCCCCTACTCCCTGCTTGCTTCTCTTTCTGTTACTGAGGATTTACCCAGGAGCATTTCACCACTGAGCTACATCCCCAGCCCTCTGAAAATTTTTTTTCTCTTATACCCATGAAGAACATTTTTTATATATATGGCTATACTATATACAGTGACATTTATAACTGCCTTTGAAATGTTTGAGACTAAGTTGCTAAGATTATAGGTGTATACCTCCACACCCAGCTGTCTGTGCTTATGAATGCAGTTATTTGTATCAAGTTCAGTTCATTTTATTGTTAATATTTCATTGTATGATAAAAATCTAACTGGAAAAATGTTTATCCACTTAGCTGCAGGTGGACATGTGGGTTGATTCCAGTGTCATCTTATAAAATTAAAGCTGCTATGAATATCTGTACAAATCTTTACAAGTCACATATTATTTCCTTTTTTTTAAGTTTAGGTAAATACATAGCAGAATGGCTGGATCACTGTGGTAGATACGTTTAACTTTTAAGTAACAAACTATTTTTCCAAGAGGTTACACCATTTTACATTGCCACCAATGTATGAGGACTCTGGTTCCTCTACTTTCTCACCAATATTTGCTATTGTTAACGGGCAGACTTTTTAAAAATGCAGTCATCCAAAGAGGTGTGTTATAACTCACTGGTTTTAACTTGCATTTCCCTAATGACTAAGATGTTAGCATTTTTTCACAAATACTGTTTTGCTTTTGATAATGAGATATGAGAATCAAATCAAAGGTTCACCAAGATACACACACACACTCCAAAACTGAATACCATATAGCTTTAAAAACAAGAAAGCTATGTGAACATTAAAAAAGTACAAAAGCATAAAACTTTGAAGACAGCATTTATAATACATACCAAGTGAGTATATATGGCACAATTTCATTATCTGTTACTTTTTATTTGTATATGTCTTGGGGGAAATAATCTGAAAGGTTATACCAATTAGTAATCAAGTTAGAACTTGGTTGGAAGGAAGAAGACTGGGTAGATAAGGTATTTTCATTTTTCCTGATAACTTATTTATTTATTTATTGAACTACAATGCTACTTTTACAAGGATTAAAAACCAGGCAAATCTGATAGGATCATGTGCCACTCCTCCAACCCCTCCCTCGCCTCCCATCAAAACTCTTCAAAACGGCTTCTCATCAAGCTTAGCATAAACTTGAAAATCCTTTAGGCAGCTTCCAAAGGCTCTACACAATCTGGTTTGTTTTCCTCTGTAGCCTCATTTAAGACCACTCCTGCTTCTTTTTCCTCACTGGCCTTTCTTCTGTTCAAGAGCCCCAAGTTCCTTCTTAACTCATGGATTCTGAAATATTCTGTTCTTTTTACCTAATAAAATTTACTGTTGATGTCTCCAGCCTCCAGGTTTCAAAGAGGCTTTAACAATCCACTGAATTTGCCTTCTGCATCTCCCTTTTAATACTATACAATTTATTTTAAGTCAGATTTTAAAACTACATGTCTGCATTCTCTTGGCCCGTTAACTCTGACATCAGTCTCTCCTCCCTACTATTCCTCAAGAGAGGCAAGTTTTCTTTTTCAGCATAATCTCTTGGGTTCTCCCTCTCAAAGTTTATATTTATAATAATAATGAGGAGGGAGAAAAGGAAGAATAAGCTAACCCTAACAACTATTTATTTATTTGTTTTTAGAAAGAGGGACAGTGAGAGAGAGAGAGAGAGAGAGAGAGAATCAATTTTATTTAGCTTTTAATGTGGCTTTTGTTGCTCCAACATTTCATTGCGTTCATGGTGCTGAGATTCGAACTTAAAGTTCAAATTTAAGATTATCTCATATAAAGCCTATTCTGGTTTCCACAGGCAGATTTAGAATCTTCTTCTATTCTTCCACTGTGGTCATTATACATCCATTTGTAGCAAGAATCGCACTGCTTTGACCCTGTTTGGAAAACCATTTTCCTAATATATGGAAACTTCTAGAGGTCAAAGATCATTTCTCTGTTTTTGTTTTGTTTTGTTTTTTTAAGAGAGAAACAACTTTATTGGGTTTTTCACATGGCCTTCGTTGCTCCAACACTTAGTTGTGTACGTGGTGCTGGGGTTTGAACCTGGGTCCTCGTGCTTGCCAGGCAAGCACTGAAACCGCTGATCCACCGCTCCAGCCCCAGACCATTTCTCTTTTATCTTTACATAGCCAGTATTTTGGGTCCAGTATATGGTTAAGTTCATAAATATCTGAAGAACATATACTAATACAATAGTAACAGTGGATCCATGTTTCCAGAAACATCTGGTGTTGTACAGCACTGAAGTATTGGCCTGAACTTAACAGAAATGTTCAAAACCTGAGAAATCAAATCCAGTACTTTTACCAGAGGTGAAACACCAAACCAAAAAAAAAAAAAAAAAAAAAAAGAAAGAAAGAAACATAACCTGTTCTCTATGTACTTTCTCCCATCACCTCCTTGCATAAGCAAAATGTGTTTAAAATCCTCATTTTACTATTTTTCTAGCCATCTAATTATCACCATTTATCATCTTAGTATGATCAAAAGCTACAAAATAATTCCTCACCTATTCCATTTCCTCTATTATCTTCTATTCCATTATTCCAAGTTATGCCTTTTCATGCCCTCAAACATTGCAAACACAATTTCCCAGGTCTAAACAAAATCCCTAAGTTGACCAACCAGACCATAACTCATATCCACACTACAAAAGTATAATTTGGTTGTTAAGGAAGTTTTTCTTCATTAGGTAAAAGAAGTTTGAGACTTCATCTCTACATTTCTTTTTGTTTTGTTTTGTTTTGGTACCAGGAATTGAACCCAGGGGCGGTTAGACACTGAGTCACATCCTCATTCCTTTTTATTTTTTATTTTGAGACAGGATCTAAGTTGTTAAGTAACCTCAGTAACTTGCCTTGAAAATTTAGTTTACCTAGATTCACCAATTATGCTTTATTGTGGGCAGTATTAGTCTAAAAAAAAATAAACTCCATAGGCTTACAGGTAGTTGATGATAATGAGGCACATATTTCAGCATTTAAAAGTTTTTGCAAATGTTTTACATTTAAATTTGTATGTGATTTACCAAATAGACAGTTTACCCAAAACTTCATAATGCCCAGTAGAGCATTCTGATAAATTAAGCTACTGAGTACAAATAATTTTTAAAATAAATCATTAGAATACTAAAGCTATTAATTATAATCTAATGTGAATAAAATATAACATTTCGTTTCTAAAAATGCATTCAGCTCTACTATGAAACCCCTCAGGGTTAACACTACAAATACGAATTATCAATACACTGGAGATGGACAGTTGTGCAAAATAAAAAATAACTCAGGTTCAAAGAACTCTTTTTAAATCTAATTCTAGGCTTTAGTTGGCTCTGATTTCAGGGATCTGATTTCAGGGAAAAATAAATCAAGCTCTACAAAGATAGCTATGATGATCAGCAGTAAGATAAATCAACAAATATCCAGAGTTGCCTTTGTATTTATTGTTTGATTTGCATAATTAACACTACGTCATCTGTTCTCCATGTAGCCTCCTCCAGGTTTCTTTACTATATCATTATAATCTACAGAAGGTTAAGAGAGAAAGTAGGAGACTTCAAGAGATGAGAGGTTTCTTCTCTATTTTTTATTCATATGGTTTGTGCTTTTGTGGTAACCACTTCTAACTGCTTTTAAAAGGAGGTTATAATAACAAGTATTGGTGAGGATGCAGAGAAACAGAAATCTTCACACACTGTTGGTGAGAATGTAAAATGATACAGCCATCGTGGAAAACAGCATGACAGTTCCTTGTGTTAAAGACACTCACAATATGACACTGCAATTATACTCCAAGATGTTTACCTTAGAGAAGTAATAAATTGTATACATATATACACAAAAACTTGAGATGAAAGTTCACAGCAGCATCTTCCCAATGGTCAAAAAGTAGAAACCCAAATGTCCACCAACTGAAGAATGAACAAAATGTGGTATATCCATACAATGGAATATTATTCAATCATAAAAAGAAATGATGTACTAACACCTGCTATAACACAGACTTGGCAAACATTGTGCTAAGTCAAAGAAGTCAGATTAAAAAAGGCCACATACTATGTAATCCCATTCACATGAAATGGAAGGTAGATTAATGGGTTTTAGGGGCTGGAAAAGAAAAAAATAGAAAGTGACTGCTAATGGGTACAGCTTCTTTGTGAACCATGAAAATATTCTGGAAATAGGGGTGATGGTTGAGTAATCATGTGAACATACTAAAAAACACTGAATTATATGTTTTGAGTGAATTTCAAGGTATCCAAAGCATATTTAAACAGTAGATGATACCCTAATAAGTCAGTAAATAAAAGTAAAACAGGGAAACACATCTGAAATTAAAGGAGAGAGATTTATAGGAAAAGGCATGGATTATGCTCCTCCTACCACACTTTTAAAAAATTAAATATAGGAAGGGACATATTTTGAAGTTCCTTGTCTTGATCTCAAAGGTCTTCTGAGTAGGAGAACATGGGTCTAATTTGGGTTCACTTCCTTTAAGATGCTCAGCTTTTTAAAGATGTAGAGCATCTCCACTTACTCCATCTGGTTTCTGTAAGAAAACTGAACCAAGTTAGAGAAGCCCTAGGAAATTAGATTAAGTTTGACACTAATCACCAGACTTCTCTCTTTTTAAGTTTCTTATCAACTGAAACAAGTCTTAAGTCTTCTGGTCTTCAATGCCCAAGAACTTGTGCTTAGTAAAATATGAATGACTCATTTAACAATATGAATACCTCTGTTTGTCCAAAGACTCAGTACTACACCTCACAAGAGCTAAAATTCCAAACCATCTCCTTAGTATTGATTATTATGCATAGTGGAGAGAGACTAAAATGATAATCAGGAGTCTGGGCTTTAAATTTCAACTTTTCCATTTATTATTTGACTTTGGATAAATCGTTAACCTTTCTTACTCTCATCATAAAATAGTGATATTACATACGAAATCAGGTGATTTCAAGCATTAAACTAATACACTGCCATTACATATGAAATCAGGTGATTTCAAGCATTAAACTAATACACTGCCTTTGCTTTGCCTTTAACTTAGAAATGTGACTTTTTAATTTATATTCCAAAAATTTCCATTCTATATGGTCCCAGCCGCTTCGTACCAACACTACTACCATTCCCTTGGCCAAAAATGCTGTCAGCTAATATCAGGGAAGGAAATGGACTGAGAGAATTCACAAGTCAGTGATTTTCAAACAACTTTGAAATTAAAAGAGACACCATTTAACTCTTATATAAACCTATCAAATAAACATGAATAGTAAATGACTAAATGAAGAGTGTGACTATTTCAGCAATTTCACTGCTCCTTGCTCCCATAGTGATCTCTAACTCCAAGTAACACATACAATGCAGGACATAATTTAGTACAATCTTTAAAGATTATATTTGCATGTAAAAAGAAAATGTTTTGGCTGCCTCTCCCTCTGGAGAAAGACTGCATTTTTCTTTGAATGTGTATTCTTGCTTTGCCCTAATGACATCTCTCTTTCTCTATTTTTTCTTTTGGTACTAAGGATTGAATCTGGAAGCACTTAACCACTGAGCCAGGTCCTTTTTGTTATTACTGAGATAGCATCTAAGTTGCTTAGGGCCTCGCTAAATTGCTGAGGCTGGCTCTGAACTTGTAATCCTCCTGCCTCAGTCTCCCAAGTCACTAGGATTACAGGTATGCACCACTGTACCTGGCACAACATATTTCCTAAGATAGCCCCCAAGCTCCCTTGAAAATGTGCTTACTTTTCTAAATAAACCCATCTGTGGCTCTGAAAAAAAAATGTTTTTAATTTAAATTAATTGGAAACTTCAGTAGGCACTAAAGATACCTGTTTTCAGAGAAATGTTAAAAGTTGAAAGGGACGGGGCTGGAGCAGTGGCTCAGTGGTTATACTGCATGCCTGGCATGCGTGAGAACATGAATTCAAACCCCAGCACCGCATACACAATGAGGTGTCAGAGCAGCGAAAGCCACATGAAAAACGAAATAAAATTGATTCTCTCTCTCTCTTTAAAAAAAAAAAAAAAGGAGCTAAAAGGGACAAAAAGCCTCAAAGGCCCTTTACGATCCAGCTCCTCCTCCTCACTATTATTTCCCTGTTAGTGTGTGCTTCAAAGTGCCTGTATCATACAAGCCCATCCTTTCTCAGCCCAACCAGTTTTCATGAGGGGTTAACTACTCATCCTCATCAATCTAAAAGAATAATGACAAAAGATTTGAGCACATTTCGATCCTGGGTCACCTCTCTGGTTCCAAACTCACCCCAGGAATACAACATCTGATACAAGGCTTGCTTACTGACAGGTAGAAGAATGCAAATAAAAAGCCTATTAGCTAAGCTGGTATTAATACACTATTATACTTCTGTTTAGACCATGTCATAATACAGAACATTCAAATTCCTATAACTTGAAAATATTGAGGAATGCCAGTTCTAGCAAAAGAACTTTTCAAAATTCAAGTATCTATACTTTTTAGAAATTTCAAAGAAACCATTGGTCCTGCATTTAAAAACAAACAAACAAACAAAAAAAAATCTGAATATATTCAACTCTTTAATCAACATGAAGCTTAATTTTAATGATTCATTTTAACTCAAATACAAACCTGTATGGGTGGAATATCTGGCAATGATGGAAGGTTTTCTGGATTGGTAACTGAGGGGATAAGCTCTATTGCTGTAACAGATGGGCTGGTGGGACCTCGGTTTGCATTGGCCATAGTTGCTGTAGTAGGGCTTGTTGGGTTGATTGTGGTGTTGTGTACCGATACGACAGGAAAGGGCCCAGCATGCCCTGGATTTGAGTGCTGTTAAGAAAGAAGACATTATCATTATTTAATATTTGACATTATCATATTTGTATACACCTTTGCAACAACTCTTAGTTTAGAAAAGATCCTTAAGTGTTTGATGTCTATGGATGAGAAAGAAACTGGGGTCTCTCAAACTTATGCAGGAGAAGAGTTTGAACTTAGCCTTTTTTATTTTCTATTCATTTTTGCATAGTATCGAGGGAAAAACAGACATGCCAATTATTTTTCAGTCCATCAGCCTGGTGATATGATCCTAATTCAGGATAAAAATATAAGTGAGAAGATCTGGAAGGCTCCAAGTTTTCCAACAGCAGGCCAAGAAAGTCACCTTTCTATCCACACACTTCCTTGATCCTTTAGTCTCTTTTCTAATAAAAAAAAAATTATGTAATGTGGCTTGATATGGTAAAAAGAACAAGTAATTTATAGAACAGAAATATGACATCAACTCCTGGCTCTAATACTGTATGATCTTGGGCAAGTCACATAATCTCAGTAATTCAGAAGCATGGATAAAAGATGGCTCACCTGTATCATTGTGACACCTGTAACAAGGATCATTTAAGGTCACATATATGAACATCTTCGGGAAAAAATTACTGCATATGTATAAATAATTCATTTGAAATATCTGAAAACTATAAATGCTAACACTTAGTGATTTCTGTAGGGGCAGTCCTAGAATTTAAGAAAAATGTTCTAAGAAGGTTGGTTAGTTTGATTCTGTACTCTGAAATAGGTGTCCCCTGATTTCTCTTAATATACAAATGCTTTCCGAGGTCTAAGGTGTACATGGATATCTAAACAGTTTTAAGGAAATTAATATCTAGATCTTCAACCTTATTTACTCTTCTTTCTTTGTTGTTGGTTTTTTTTCTTTTTTTTTTGTTTGTTTGTTTTGTTTTTTGTCCTAAGAATGTACTATGCTCCAGAGACATTCTACTACTTCTTTGGCACTTGACCTTCTCCCACTTGATAAAACAATACTATATCTCTGATTCATTCCTAATCTTATTCTAGACATACTGCTCCAGGACTGCTCATGGTCATGGTGACAGTCGGGCGAACCTGTGGACATTATCAAAGGTACAAGTGGAAATAATAGTGTTAGGCAGGAAGACGTGACTAATTCTGAAATTTAGATAACAAAACCTTAAATGAATTCTAATATTTGATGAACAACAAAACTGAAGACCTGATGATCTTATCACTGACTTAAAAATTTTTTTAAACCGTTCTGGTAGATCACTGGTAGTTTTGACTTACAATCTAGAAAATTTAAAGAATTGAGAACATGTCTAAATAAAAATTTTCTAATCCCCAAAACTATATTTTTGTGAACAAGTTTCCAGAGGAACCAAAATCAATATTAGTAATAAAAATCAAGGGTGATTTTGTTGACTGAAAGAAAACTCAATGTTGAGCCAGGGCCGTGGCACACACAGGCAATCCCAGCTATTCAGAAGACTGAGGCAAGAGGACTGCAAGTTCAAGGCTAGCCTTGGTAACTTACTGAGACTCTGTCTCAAAATAAAAAAATAAAAAGGGCTGGGGATGAAATTCACTCAGTAGTATAATTTCTATGGGTTCAATTCTCAGCACCAAAAAGAAAATAAAAATCAATGTTGGATTCTTATTCTAACAATAAACTACAGCATATAACTTAAAAGGGGGGTAAAAAGACGTCATCTCTTCTCACAGAAATATATAACCAAAAAAATTTTGCTTCTATTCCTTTCTTTTTTTTTTTTTGGCAGTAGAAGGAATTGAATCCAGTGTTTTCTAATATTAAACTGGATAAACACATTCTGTTCCAACAATTATATAGAAATACTGTAATATTAATAATTTGGATCTACAGAAAAGTTTTAATATCATTTCTTACTGTCACTGAAAATTAAACAAAGAATTTTTATGAAAATGATTGCTTATCCTGCTGAAAATTACAAAAAGCTAATTTGTCTATCAAAAAATAGATTATAGGGGCTGGAGTGGTGGCTCAGCGGTTACAGTGCTTGCCTGGCATGCACAAGTACCTGAATTCAAACCCCAGCACTACATACACAACGAAGTCTTAGAGCAACGAAAGCCACATGAAAATCTCAATAAAAATTGATTCTCAAAGAAAAAAAAATTGATTCTCTTTCTCTCACTCTCTTAAAAAAATGCATTATGGTAAGATAAAATTCTGCAGAGAAAGTAAAAAGTGAAATTCAAGTCCAAGGACTAAAGAGAGTACAAAATTTTAAACTTTCAAAAGAGCTTGCCATGGCATTTGGAATTCCGATAGAATTACTTAAAGAAGGAGTTAAGCTAGGTATGGTGGTATACATCTGTAATCCCAATAACTCGGAAGCTGAGGTGGAAGGATTACAAGTTTGAGGCCAGCCTCAGCAATTCAGCAAGACCCTGACTCAAAATTTAAAAACTTTAAAAAATATGATGTAAAGGTTTTATTTTATAATGCCAATATTTACAATATGCTAGGAAGTCTCTCTTGCTACTACTTATAAGCTTATAATGAAAATTTGAAATGAAACTACCAAATGTGAGAGGGGGTATTTTTCTTTTCAAAAGTCTTTCTGGGGGTACTTGAACCAAAAAGCTGAAGCTTCACTTCTCTAGGATGGTATTTTCTCAACTTAGCATGCAGACTGATCTGAGAGACTTAGAAAAATGTACGAAGAGTTTAAAAGATATTGTTAAAAAAATTTAAGTTTTACTAAATAAAAGTTTGAAAGTTTTAACTTAGTAAAAGCTGACTAAATACTCTCCTCCTGGAAATTCTGATTCAGTGGTTATGGCTCTGACAAGCCCCCCTGCCACTCCATTCTATGTCAAGCTGACCAGTGATTCTGATGGCCTTTGAAATATGTTTTAAGAAACACTACTCTATGAATTAAAAAATTAACTCTTATAACTAGACATCCTATATAAAAGTTTCCTCATTTTATAATGATACCTCTTGTACATATATAATGTACCATTCGTGCAACAATATACATTTGTCTCTAAATACACTTGGGGGTTACTGGGGATTGTTCCTAGGACTTGTGCATGCTAGGCAAGTGTTCTACAACTAAGCTATTTCTCCATCATACACTTATTTTTAAGATTAAACATATATTCTACACTGTAAAAGGGATAATACTTGAATGAAGAAAACAAAAGTTATACATAGCTATATGTATTACTTTCAAAGTCCTTGTTACTATTAGGATCAAAATGTCATATTAAAAAAGCACAGGAATAAAATCAGAAAATTTAAGTCCTAATCTTGATTTTCTCATTATCTCTGGGTAACTGTAGATATATCAAAAGTTCCTTATTTTTTATTTCTGTTAGTGAAAGGGTTGGACTACATCAAGGATTCTTAACCTGTAGTATGTGATGGACTCACAGGGATCAAAGAAACTCTTAAAACTGAATATAAAGTTTCATGTAATTTTTTTATGCATTATTTTGAGACAAGAAGACATACAGAATTAATCACATTCCCAAATATATAAATAAACAGCTCCCACCAACTGATTAAGAAAAAAGATGTCTTTTAGTTTTAAAATTGTATGATTCTTACAAATGTAACTCTAGGCATACTTGTCTTTGGAGATGTGGCTGCATCATAGAATATTGAGGGCCACTGTGCCTGGGTATCCCTGGTATTCTGGCAGCATTCTGAGCCAGTCTCATTTGATGGGCTTGAAAAGCGCCACAGTTCATGTTGCCTCTTTGCATGGTTTGCACACTGATCAATCTTGGAGGCTATAAAAAGTAGAAATTGCAATTTTTATAAATATTTTTTATAAACTTATGTTTCAATTATAAAATGTTATGCTAAATAACAATTCAGTCAGGAGATAAAGAAATACAGTAAATGGTAAAAGTAAATATTCTCATCTCTAGCTCCAATCCTCAGAGAACTAATACTAATAGAAAGTTTGTATATCACTCCAGAATTTCTCCATACCTTGTCTCAGTGTCTATGTGTTTGCGTATTTTTAATTCACACAAACTTATCTTACCCTGAAGTACCAGTTTTGAGTAGGAGAGGCAGAGAAAGCAAGAGAGACATAGAGATGGGAATGATTTGAAAAAATGCCTGAAGAGGATCTCAGATCTTAAGCAATCTGGTTCTTTGGCATATATGGTCATATATGAAAAACAAAAGATCTGGTGTGGAGAGATGAGACGTTCAGCACTTCATTTTGTTTCACATGATACAATTATTTACTTACAGCTTTCCTATTCACACTTCCCCCACATTCCAATCACAATCTGAGCAAATACTTAAACTCTGACCTTTGAACTTTATTCCTATACAAGTAACTTTGAACATGTAACTCATTTATTTAAGAATTAGTTTTGATTTTTTCATTATTTATGTCAATAGTACAGTGACACAATACTCACCTGTTGTTGTAACATCTGAGGGGCTGCTTGTCTAGGATGCTGTTGTGTGGTTGTCGTCGTTGTTGGTACAGGAGCTGGTGGTTGCTGCATCCTCATCTGTTGCAACTGCTGATGTTTCTGTGCATACACTTGTTGTTGCATGTGCTGGAGTCGAAGCTGTGCTAAATTAATCTGTCCAGGAGTTTTACTAATGTGGTTTGTCCCTGGAGGAACTTGACCAACTACAACATTAGGAGTATAACCAGGAGCTGGTTTACTCTCTATTACTAGATTACCTGAGGATTAAAAAAAAAATTGTATATAATCAATTAAATTGACTACTTTGCAGGTTATTAATCACTATCTTCTCCTTTTCTGACAACTATCAGCACTGTAAAGCTTCCAGTACACTGTCTAGCTGGGATGGGAGCTTGGGGGGTGGGGATTGAGGAGGAGAGGAGAGGCAGAGGAAGGTGATGATCAGAAACCTAACATTCTGAAGACCTTTCCCCCAAATGACTTTATTATTCAGACTATCTGCCCTTATTATTTATTTATATAGTTTGTACAGAAAATTGCCCAGTCAGGCTAAATCATTTTTTTTCCTTCTTTTTCAACTAAGGATTGAACCCAGGGTAGCTTAACCACTGAGCCACATCCCTGGCCCTTTTCTATGTTTTTTATTTTGTGGCAGGGGGCCTCACCAAGTTGCTGAGGATGGTCTTGAACTTGCTACTTTCCTGCCTCAGATTGCCAAGTCACTGGGGATTACAGATATGCTCCATCACCCCTGGCTTAAATCATCTCTCTTCAGACTCAAAAGATACTGATTCCATATTGCTAAAACATGAAGGACAGAGGACTATATTGCTACAAAACTGACTTCTATGGAAATACTGTGTGATTTAAACCATTTCTTTTCTTTTTCTTTTTTTTTAATTTTGAGAGAGAGGGACAGTGAGAGAGAATCAATTTTGGATCAATTTAATTTTTTAGTTTTTCATGTGGCTTTCATTGATGTGAACACTTCGTTGTGTATGTGGTCCTGGGGTTCAAACCCATGTCCTCGCACATGTCAGGCAAGCACCATAACTGCTGAGCCACTGCTCTAGCCCCGGTTTGAACCATTTATAACCTCAGAAGTGACCATTTTCCTTGCTTTTCCCAGAGCCTTTGTTTTCTAGGGACAGAGGGTGAATTTTAGCAAAGTGTGATTTAAGGCAGAGGTTGGCAGGCCACATAAAAGGTGTCACATAGTCTGATTTTGCTTGTTTTTTACAACCCTTTGAAATGTAAAACATTCTTAGCTACTATGACATTTGGTGATCTGAGAGTATAGGCATATCTGAACATATTTTTTTTATCTATTACTATTTTGATTAATAGATTACTATTTTTTTTAAAAAACAGAAAGCCATGGAGGCTCTACTTTTATAATTCCCAATGTTAAGGACTCAACTATTCTTAAAGTGTATTTATTCACTCTGTAGATACCTCTAACTGATGGAAATTTTTTTTGTGCTGTTTTATTTAAGAGACAGAGTCTCCATATGTTGCCCAAGTTGATCTCAAACTCCTGAGCTCTAGCAATTCTTGCAGTAGTTGGAACTAAATGCACATACTACAACACCTGCCTTTTTTCTTTCTCTTTTATTTATTTATTTAAGGTGTTTTGTTCTATCTCCTTCTAACTTTTACCCATGGTCTTTAGGTCTACAATGCAAGAAACAAGAGCAAAGTCCATTTTTCTTCTGAGAGTTGCTTTTGTCTTTCAAACATTTCTCAGGACATGACTACTAGACACCTGACCTTTCCGAAGGTCCTCCTCTGGTATACCATTTGGCATTCATTATTTAACTACTAAGTATCTAAGGAATTCTTCCAGAGAATGAAAAATCATTTGCTAAGATTTCTATATGAAACAGTCAATATTAATTTTAAAGGGGATAAGGAAATGCGAGAATGTTACATGCTTAAGAAAAAATACCATTACAGGGACAGGGGTATAGCTCAGTGATAGAAGTCAAGGTCCTGCATTCAGTCCCCATCATTAAAACAAAACAAATCCAACCAAAACAAACAAAACCATCCCATACTTCAAACTCTTAAGTATTAAGATGTAATGAAACAGCAATACAAACCGTAAGTAGAATGAATTTCCAATGAATAAATATATTCCAAGTCATTCACATTTTAAGGTTAAAAACATCTAAAATTTGCTTTATATGTTTTATCCTCTCAATTTGGTGTCCAAGTTATATTCATAAAACTATTTCTCACCTAAATTGACTACATTCTTTGCCCAGAAGGTGGGATCACAATGGAAACGTATTGCTCCATTAGCAGCAGGGACAGGATCACATCGTGCTTTCAAAATATGACGCAATTGAAAAGTAATCTTAGAGGGAAAAAATTCATATTAGTCTTAAATACACAAGATATTAAAAAAAGCTCATGCAGTCCAACAATGTCAAATCTCAGATGAGACAGTGTTAATATTAAATTAGCTATCAAATAAAATGCATATACCTGAACTTCTGCCATCTTTGACGATAAACTATATTATATCTTCAAAATAAAAAATACTGTAAGGTTCCATTTACATCAAGTTCTAGAAAATGGGAGCAATCACATTTGTAGTTGCCTGGGGTCAGGGCAGAAGGGACGAGGAAATCTGTGGGTATTACGAACATTTTCTTTATCTTGATGTGGGGCAGTTGCCTTTGCTAAAATTCAAATTTATACTTTTAAAAAGTTTAGTTCTATAATAATATCTTTCAAAAGAAGATAAAATAAAAATGAAGACACATGTCTCACCAGTCTCTTGCTGTACAGTAGTGCTGTGCTGCTGCCACTTGCAATTGCCCAATTTGTGAAGTTCATAACATGCTTCACCTGCCGGGAAAGGCCTGTGATGTCATTCTGCTGCTGTAGTAGCTTCATCTGTCTTTCTTTTGTGACATTCTGAAACAGAACAAGAGCTTCATTGAAGAATATTATGTGAAAAAAAATCCTATGTACATACTTCCTATGTTTCCTTTAAAAATGGGATAAGTGAACAAGCTCTTGATATTTAATGAGCCTACAATCAGAGGGAAGAACACTAACAAAAGTGGGACTATAACTTCATTTTCTAATCTAAACATTCCACATATAGAAATTGTTAGTTGATGTCTTTTATTTCAGCATTTAAAATGTCTGTTAAAAAGTGTTAATACGATATACAATATGGAACCATGAGCTGACCTCTAGAAATAATTATATAATCTTAACTCATTTCACTTTCTAAACCAACAAAAGTGGTGTGGGGCATGAGGCTGAAGTTAAAACTTCTTCTCTTAACCTAAAATAAAACAAAAAGAAAAATTCCAGAGCTCTCAGGGTAGAATCAGGAGAACTTTTAATATAACAAATTCAAAAAGAACAAAGGGGTGAAGATTGACCAAAGTAGAAAAGCCAATTTGAGAAAACCCTGCAAAGGAAAAGTAAAATACTTGATGGGAATGAAACCCACAGAAGGAGTGGGCAATGTCTCAAGCAACCTACCTATTTCCTTCTTAACCACTTTCTCCCACCAAAATTATTCAGCTTAGTTTATTGGAAAATATTTTTTCCTAAGGAAACAAGTCTCTCATTTTACAATGAAATTGAGTGAATAAAAGTATCCAACTGACAAATTTGATTTACAACTTCACTAGAAATCATAATTTTTACAAAGCTTAGGAAAACCTCTCTTTTTTACAAAGTTTAGGAACATATTACACTAGAAACTTAAAAATTATTATCATGTTAGGAGTACATGGCATATTTGTCATTAGGTATTTAAGAGGCATCTCTAAATTCAGAAGCCCTCGAAATAGTTTTAAAAATATTATCTTAGATGCACATAAATAAAATGTATTTATAATACATTAAAATGAATCAAAAATAATTACTGCTAAATGCTCTCCATTCACATGGTCCTGCTGGAAGGTACTGGGATTGCAAAGCAACTAAGCAGATGTACAAGAGGAAAGAGATGCCCAACTTAAATGATATGGGCAAAAATATTTTTAATTTCACAACTGTTTCAATTTATTTAATGTATTTAAAATACAGAAATTCAAAGAAAATATTGTGGTTCACATAATTTCTTTCATTTGTATTTAACTGATATTCCTAAAATTTTTAAAAGTTCTAAGCAGAAATTGAATGGGAAAAAATTTTAAGGGCAATCTGAGAGAAATGGAAGCTAAATAGTCAAATACATAGCTTAAATTATTAATATTCAATGGTGCAAATAGCATAACCCATATCATCTGAGCCTACTTAATTAAGAGCATAAAATTTCAAACAGGAAATTTCAAGGTAAGCAATTTCTTTTCTGAAAAATTCAACTCAGAAAATTCACATCTGAAATTTGCTGAGAACAAATCAACTGAAGGCAATAATCTCATTGATGAAAAATTAATTTCAACCTAACAAAGTAACCAGATTCACCTCCAGAAATTAACATCTACATAATATTCTCAAAATATATACCACAAAGACCTAATACCATAAAATTATCAATAAATTTAAGGTTTATAAAAATTTCAAAATAAGCAGCATATTTTGCAAAACGATGGAACTATTTTAAAATAAGGTGAAACACACAAATGGCTCAAGCAGAAGCCCAACATGCATTTAAATGAAAAAGTTAAACTGGGGCCCTTTGTTATCGGGGATAAAAAGAAATGTGACTGGCCTGCTTTGTCTTCACTTACAACGCATTTTAGTTTTATCATTCCTAGGAAGGACATCACTATCTTCTAATGCATACAGCTAAAACTAATGTTATCAAATTGGGCTGCAAGTAATTAACTAGAAAAAAGATCTCTTTCCCAATAGAAAATAAAAACTTTTTTATTTTACTTTATTTCCATATCCCCCAACCCATTTTAAAAGAGCTTTCAATAAACATTAAAAACAGCTGAAGAGCAAGAGAAGCAGTTTTTGTTTTTTGTTTTTTTATTTTGGCTTTGAACCATACCTCTAGCTGCTGTAAGAGAGATTTTCCTTTCTTATTAATTTCATTGATAAGGGTGAAAATGGCCACTTTAATTTCCTGTTCTACTCGTTTGTTAGTCTCATTTACTTCTTTTATCCTGAATAAGAGAAATGCATCATTAGGTTATCAACTTATCCTATGTCTCTGAGTCATCAACTGTTACAGAAATTCAACTGGGCACTTAATCAAGTAATTAAAGTC